>CM076580.1:925717530-925970169 GCA_034641835.2 Pinus albicaulis
AGTGGGTCACGAACATGTACGGAGTTGTGATGTTTTGAGGAACTTTTGGTCAAAACTTTCTCTTTCTTCGATGATATTATCCTCTTTAGTGATTAGAGTATGAGAAAATTCCAAAACGTGGGCAACGTTTTGAGGCCTCTGCTTAATTGGAGGGAAAGGTTAGAAAAGTAGGATGAAGAACTAAATGCATGGAAACAGATGTCAAGATCTAAAGCACGTAAGAATAAAGAATCATTCATAGAGAAATTAAGAGGACATGATACCATGCCTTTGGCCTACATTTTTAACTAAGTTTGATTCACTATTTCTAGTTTTAATTTGATGAAGATTAGGAAAACAAAAAAATCTTAACCAACATATAAACTCTCTTTTGTTTTTTTTTTTTTTTGAGTTTATCCATAATCAAGGTCATAATGGCATCCCATTTTTTTTTGGGAATGGGAGCATGGGGTGGGTGGGCAGGGGGAGGAGGGAGCTAGATTCCGGTGAGGAAAAATTTCAAATACTACAACAAAAAAGCCCTTAGGAGCGGTTTTTGAAACACCCCCCATGAAAGTCATGAAAATTTAAACTTTTAAGGGGTGTTTTTAAAAAAAATCCTCTTAGATACTTAGAGATAGTGGTCAAAAGGAAGTGAGGGGAGACACTTATATATAGTGGTCAAAAGGTAGCAAGGGGAGACACTTATATATAGTGGTCAAAGCATATGGCATGCATAACACCTCTCTTGTGCACACACACGTGTCTAGATGAATCCCACCTTTGTCCTTTAGACTTGAGAATGAAATATTTACTAACCAACTTAAAGTAGCCTCATAGAAACATATAATCAATTATTGAATACAAAATAGATACAAAAACCCTTATATAAATATATGATTCAAATTCAACTTTCATGTCTCTCATAACTAGTAATTTTTATTCTAAAAAAAAAAAAAAAAAAAACTTAAAACAAATAATAAAAAATAATGTTTTTTTTCACTATTAACAAAATTTCATTCTCATAAAAACTTAGTTCAACATCTTAAAATTTGAAATTATTTTTGACACAAAATTTCATTTTCTCATACAACAAATTAATTCAGATACTTTGCCATTTCCCGCCGTAATGTGAGATTATTATTTATCATTTATTTTTATTTTCGTTGTCATTGTTTTTATTTTCAATATTGAGTTTTAGCTCTCAAATTATTTAATATTGGGTTTTAGCGCTCAAATTATCAGGACCACGGCCATTTTAGCTATTCGATATCTTTTTTTTGGCGTTCCTCATTCCCAGACCATTTGGGCATATGTTGGAAGCTGTACACACTACCAGAGACTCCCAATCATCTAGTGTGCACTCTGCCTTTCTTCCTCAACGTAATTGTTCCTCAAATTGCAGTCCCCAACAGTGCTCTGGAGTGCTTTTCAAAACGCTGGTGAAAAACGTGAGCAGTGGTAAACATTGTGCAATGGCCAGTGACTGTGCCTTGGAAGAAAACGACCAGCCTTTATGGTCTTTCAATACTGGGACCAGGGCCATTCGTTGCTATTAACGATAATAAGCAGCCCCCAACGCCCCTTTTCATTTTCTATTCAGAGCAGCTCTTCCACGTTCTCTTTGGCTTTCAACAACTCGATAGTGCCATGGATACCAACTGGAGGAACGAGGATTCCAGACAGAAGATAGATTTACGACTCTGAACACCTATTTTTTTGGTTTTTGTTTGTGTTTTTTATCTGCCTCATTGTGGGTGTTCCGATTTCCATTTGGATTCATTGATCGATGATAGTTTAGGCCACCAGTCAATCCATTATCATTTATGTATGATTGAGGAATTTCAAATCATGTTTAGGATGGGAGGGGTTATGTTCCAGTCAAATTTAATAATTCAATACAACTTTTTCTTGCTCTGTTGAAAAAAATCACTGATTACCCCTGCACATTTAGGGTTGGGGTCAATATCGTGTTGAAAAAAATTACCGATTACCCCTGCACATTTAGGGTTGGAGTCAATACATTAATTCATTATTGTAAGATGAAAAGGGTCTTTCCAAGTACAACTCTTTCCGGTCCCCTTGGTCTGCAACTACATTGGATTCATCTTCTAAAAAAGAACAAACTCCCATGCTCAAGACTGCCAAAATGAGCATACCTGATATTGATTTGCCTTTGGCACAAACTAAATTGATGCCATCTACTAGATCACATATATAAACTCATCAACAACATAGATTCCATACATAGCAAAGGTCTTGAGGCTGCCATCCATGGAAAGTTTCCATGCATCCTCAACAATGTTGAGCATTGGGATGCCAAATGGTTCCACCAAACCAGAGTTTCAATGACCCCTGAAGAATGCTAAATGCTGGGATCAAAATTGATAACCTGCAGCACCTAGCACCTCTCTCATTTATGATTTTTTTCTCGTGAATGTCTTCATTGTAACTCCACAAACATAAAAAAGACACTTTGATACCTTTTGATTTGTATAAGGAGATTTGGAATCTTCCAAGGACACTCAAAAAAAATTATTTCCCCGACAACTTAAATTATTTTCGTGAAATAACATTCAGGTTTTATGTCTGTGCTTAAAAAGTGGTTACGAACTACTTCCATTACAGGAACATAGTAAACCGCATTCACAAATTTACTAAGGAACAATATTCTAACTAGAGAACCCTCATGTGGAATAACTCAATATTCATCAAGGGAATATTTACGACTGTAATTTAGAGCTGCTAATACATAAAACTATTCATGGGAAATTCATTACAATGTTTTAAACTCTGCTAAGATGAAAAGGGGCTTTCCAAGTACAACTCTTTCCAGTCCCCTTGGTCTGCAACTACATTGGATTCATCTTCTCAAAAATAAAAAACTCCCATGCTCAAGACTGCCAAAATGAGCGTACCTGATATTGATTGGCCTTTGGCACAAACTAAATTGATGCCATCTACTGGATCACATATATAAACTCATCAACAATAAAGATTCCATACATAGCAAAGGTCTTGAGGCTGCTATCCATGGAAATTTTGCATGCATCCTCAAGAATGTTGAGCATTGGGATGCCAAATGGTTCCACCAAACCAGAGTTTCAATGACCCCTAAAGAATGCTAAATGCTAGGATCAAAATTGGCAGAGAAAGTGAAGTCTCCTGTTCATAACCAAACAAAGGATATTAGATTGCACCACCAGAGAACTCGCATCAGTTACCCCAGCAATTCCAGTAAGATAGAGGATTTGTTGCAAAAAGAAAGAATTACAGTTCATAACCAAACAGAGGATATTAGATTGCACCACCAGAGAACTCGCATCAGTTACCCCAGCAATTCTAGTAAGATAGAGGCTTTGTTGCAAAAAGAAAGAATTACAATCCTTGAGATGCTAAGTTGTTTCATCCCACAAAAGAACAAAGAGATTCAAAGCCCCTGCCCAGATACAACTTAATGAATTAATGCATCATCAATTAGATTACCTATCCCGACTCTTCCTATTCATCTTTTTCACTGTTTGAAAAATGGTGCAACTTCACTTCCTATAGTACAAACACAAGTAAACATGTAGCAACAACGACATATTCAACACCCCCTACTACTACAGCAACAACAAATCTAGCAACAACAGTAACAGAAGTAGCAACAAGTTGTTCAATTACAGGTAGAGTTTCACGAACAACAAATGCCACAACTTCAACAAATTAATGAGTTGAATAATGACTCGAGGAAAAATTAGTCTTCTATTAAACAAGAATTTATGCCGCAACACCATCAGTTAATTCAACATTTAGTTTATGAACAACAATAGCAGCAGCTTAAGACAAGATATGCATAGACTAGGTTTAAGAGCTTGGGCCATGGCTATTGAGATGATGTGTTATACCTTTCTATATGTTCAGGGATTGGGTTTAAGAGTGTTTTCTTGCCTTACATATGCAGCAATGGATATAAGATATGGTTTAATGAGATACCTCCACCTAGAACCAAAATTGGATATATCGTTCCAGAGTGGATAGATGAAAAACCGAGCATTGAAGACCTCCAAGAAGGGTATGGTTGTGAGCTTCCAAACACACTAATAATACTGCCTTTGTGGCCTGAGAAGGTTGATGCTGTGAAAGAGCAGGTAGCTAATATTCATCCTGAAGTAATTATGTTTATGTCTAAAATCAGAAAGTTGTCTCTTCGTGATAATAATGAAGACTCTGCACTGAGCAGGTTTAATGCAATCTGTGTTTCACGAGAAACAACATTTAGAACTAGTAAGAATGAACACAGTCAATCATTTATTTGTCATAATTAAAAAAAAAAAATAGAAATCACTTATGGAGATATTCACTTCAACTTGTCATGGAATTGAAACTCTAAAAATGAGTTCTTGGGATGGAGAAAATTTCATAAGGAGCAGGCACATATTTCTTCCTCCCCATCGCATATTAGAGTGAAAACCCTTGACCAGAAATAAGCTTGAAGAAAATTGATTGCTAAACCAGTTTCACTGGAAAGATTTACTATTTGCCCACATTTGTAAGGCTTGATATATCATATGAGGTACCCCATTTTGTTGGCATGGGATTGAGAGGGCCATGATGAATGAAGAAACTGATTAAATAATCAATTAAATATTTATGATAGCATGGTAACATTTTTTACTACAATTTCTAATCCCTTTTATATTCTTCCAGACAGCTGAATTGTCATTTTTTATGGATTGAAATATTGTCATGGATATAGGCACATAAATAAATTTGTAGCAGACAAATTACTGGATGGTTAGTGAAGAAAATACATTGCACTGCTAGCATCAAAAAGTCCCTTGTGGATCTTTAAGAATGTTAGGGTGACAGATTTCATTGCTAGGCATCGGATTGAGAGGGCCATGATTTAAGAATGTGAAGAAAATACATTGCACTGCTAGCATCAAAATTTCTCTTGTGGATCTTTAAGAATGTTAGGGTGATAGATTTCATTGCTAGGCATGGGATTGAGAGGGCCATGATGAATGAAGAAACTGATTAAATAATCAATTAAATATTTATGATAGCATGGTAACATTTTTTACTACAAGTTATAATCCCTTTTATATTCTTCCAGACAACTAAATTGTCATTTTTGATGGATTGAAATATTGTCATGGATATAGGCACATAAAGAAATTTGTAGCAAACAAATTACTGGATGGTTAGTGAAGAAAATATATTACACTACTAGCATCACAAAGTCCCTTGTGGATCTTTAAGAATGTTAGGGTGACAGATTTCATTGCTAGGCCTGCATTCAAAGATGGATTTGTTCAAGTTCTTGACTATTATCTTTGCCAGGAGTTCCATTTTAGCAAATAAACAAAATTAAATTCCATGAATACTATTCATAGGTCAATCTCAAAATCAATACCCCAAGTGAACACATCACAACACAGGCCCAACAAACAATCCTAGGCAATAGCTTATAGCTCCCTCCAGCCAGTGGCTTCTGCTCTAATGTTTTTCTACTATCAATTGCCAGCCTGTCCAGCTGACTTCAATCCCAATAAGTTAATCTATACCAAAAATGGTTTGAAATCTCCCTTGAATATTATATCGTCAGGTCTAACATTAAGCTATAATCGTTTTATAAAGACAGGCCTAAAATTCAACTATTTGTGTTGTAAGGAGTTTGCAAACAACAAAGAATATTTCCATGCCCATGTTTTTTAGACATTTAGTAGGAAAAGCTAAGGGCTCAAATGTAAATCCATGTTGCTTAGCTATGTATGTTTAGCTATGTGTGGTCTCACTATGGCCTGGTTGGTCCAAAGCCAGTTTCACTCTGATTCAGAATCCTTGGTGGTAATGTTGAGTACACAAACAATACAGCCTCAACAAAAAATCAGGCAGTAACTTAAAAGGGAGTAATAATTTATCCATCATATTTATATACAGAGTTCAACGCTTTGAACCTCAATTAGTTTCATGCCACAATGACTTATAAAAAATGAAATAGCATCTCTACACCAAATCTGTCTATATCAGGAGAATTTTCCAAAACGATTTAGCTATTTGCAAGAACTGTAGGATAAAAATCATCGACCAATGAATTGATACAAAGTAGAAATAATTGATGCACATTTTAAACCCTAGTGCCATTCTGAGACACATTCTTTTCTTGACAAATTCCTTTTTTGACAAACTAAATATTATGATTTATAATCTTGAAACTTTCTTTGTACTAGTTGGCTTGGTTGTATTATTCCATTATTAGTCCCTGGAACTTTGTCCTATTCCATTACCTCTTAGCATCTAAGCATGACTTGAATAGGATTACTGTAGATGAAATTTATAGATAGAGAACATTACTTCTCCTCCGGTGGGCCTTAGAACTATGATGGATTTGTACAAGGAGCACTTCATTCATACATAGTGTTTGGATGCATGCTCTTAGGTTTTTCTTGGCCATTTTAAGGTCTTCCATGAGAGAAACAATAGCATAATCAGCTCCAGCCTTGCTAGTACGACGTGTTCACCTTATCTGAAGTTTCGGTTATCTGAAATTGGGGTTATAATGAAGTTGAGGTTATAAGGAAAGACAGACTGGAATTGTGAGTTTTGGGAATTCTTCAAATCTGTTAAATTTGCCTATGATATTTAGCAGAGGATAATCCCACAAGGTGGAATTTGTATCTCCATCCGTGATAGTGTTTGCTAGTTTGGCTGAATTGGGTATATCTTCTCATATAATAAGAATACCCATTTTGTGTATCTATTGTAAGAGGTAACTACAATATTGCATTTGTTTTTTATGCTTCTTTCTTTGTTCTTGTTTGGGTTTTCTTGATTTTGTGAGTTTCTGTTTCCATTTTGTTACTGTACGAGATCATCAAAATATGATTTATTTTGTCTTTGAATCTGCCCTTTGTAAGCTATGCTCTACATCTTATTTGGAAGTTTTTTTGAATTCATTCAAGTGGAATCTAATGGATCTTCAAAACTAAGTTGATTATGGTTGTAGGAAAATTCAATGTTGAGAGCAGCCATTATTTCTGCATATGGATGGAACTACCATTGAATCAAGTCATTGTTAGCGCATATGGATATGGTTCCTCACCTTGTGCATAAGTATCTTATTTTGAATCGACTTTGAACTGACTGGATACTGATCATTCCTACCTTCCATGATAATGGTGGTTGCCTAACAGTCGTATTGCGTTGGGTGTTTGATTTGATTGTCATGTTTCAAATTGTAAGATTGGGGGTTTGGTTTCATTGGCATGTTTCAAATATACCATTGGTTGTGAATTTGCAATTGGATCTGCATTGTTATGTAGGGTGGTCATCTAAGTATGTTTTTGTGTTCATAAGGGAAAAAGAATTTATTGGGCTCTAACAGAATGAGTTCTGCAATATGCTGCATTTCTGGAATGAAACTGTTGTTGGTATCTTTGTTCTTCTAGGCTTCTCTCAAATTGTTCCAGGAAAATATCGTTTGCAGCAACTGGAAAATGTACAGCAGGCATCTGAATAAATTTTTTTCTCTCAAAAGAAAAATAATTTATTGGGAGCTAGCGTATTGAGTTCTAAAATATGCTCCATATAGGTTTCTGTGATATCATTGTTGGTGTTCTTTCTATTCTAGGCTCCTGTCACATCATTCCAGAAAATATATGTTTGAATCTACTTGACAAAATTGTAAATGCATTTTTTCCATGTATTGATGAATTAGCTTGAATGATTATTTGTTGCTTGATTGCTATGATATTGTTCAAAACCATAATCATGTACATCATATTATTGTTGAATTATCATTGTCTGTTTGCCCAGCTATGAGATTTCTCTACTAGCATTGATGTCTATCATCACCATGTGCTACTGTTAAAGGATTTCATAGGTTTATTTGTGCAGGAGGAGTTCAGTAATTTGGCATTAAATTTGAAATAAATTTTGTCTTTGGGACTTTTACCCTTGAGAACCAGATGGCATACAAAAATGATTTGGAGACAGGAAACTGGGTTGACAGTAGAGATGTGAAGAAGCATCTTTCAGAAAAAAGTAGTCGGCGTAGCAGATCAAAATCTAGTCGTCCTAGTGGTAAAGGGGCAAAAAATGCAGATGTTCACTCCTTCCAAGGGAGTTCTCTTGTTGCAATACTTTGTACATATATTGTTGCCTTGGGGCCTATGGAGTTTGGATTCTATGTAAGTTATTTTTCTTATTTCTTAGTTTGCTTCTCAACCTTTGTCTTGAATACCTTTCAGTCTTCAAAACAGGGAAGGGTTGATTAAATTTCTCACCATTCTGGCAAAGTAATGTTGTAACAGGTTGAATATTCATCGCCTACTCAAAATGTGATCATTGATGATCTTGGTTTAACCTTGTCTCAGGTATGTTTTCACTGTTAGATGATTTTTAAGGGCATGTCTTTCAGTCAGACTTTTAGGATAAATACACAGATGATCATACATCTCTGAAGAAATTCATGGACCTATTTAATATCTATTTTGGTGCATTTACTATTTCCCAACGCAACCAAGTCCATAAGTTCTGAATGCTACCACAAAAAAATGTCAATTGTTTCCTACTGGGTTAAAGTGATTAATATTTCCCAACGAGACTACAAAAAGGCCCATTGTGACCTAAAACATGTTGAATTTTGTGTTAGTTCTCTTTTTTTGTATCCTTATCAAACGTGGGAGCCACTGTGGGTGCAATAGTCAGTGGACAGGTTGCTGATTATATTGGATGGAAAGGCGTAAGTGCCCTTAATGCTATGTATATCAAGTTCCAACCCTATCATTGCTCAAGAAGACTTGGATTTAGCTTAATTACTATTTTTTGTTTTTTATATTATAAATCTTTATTTCAAATAGATATCAACTTGTTATGGGGACAATGCATGTAGTCCCCTAATTTATGTGGTCTTAATAAGATTTAATTTTTTTTTCCTATGGATTTCATCCTTTTGATTCAGTTTGGTAGGATTAATCTCTTCTAAGTTTGTATGCAGGCACTATTAGTGGCTACCATTCCAAATATTATTGGGTGGCTTGTCATTTTTTTTGCAAAGGCAAGTTAAACTACCTTAGAGAAGGGTCTTGTCTAGAAATTAAATAGTTTCTGGTTCATTTGGATTCTAAATTGGAAGCCAATTTTTTATTTGATCTTGCTATTGTTGTATGATTCTTTATTTTTATACTGGGGAAGATTGTTCACAGGGTTTGGAGTTAGGGTCATCTCATTTGCTGTAAGTAAGACCTTTCTCACAAGGTTGGGAAAGGGCTATTTATCTTTGTTTTCAAACTAAGGAAAGTGAAGTGAGTCATTGGGGTTGTTGGAGAAAAATATAAAAAAACAGTGAGAAAATATTTTGGGTTTCTTGTACCTGAGGAAAGGACGGATAAAGGGCCTTTTTTTCATGTGCCTTCCACTTTGCAAAAACAATATTGTGTCTTGCAACTACAAAAACCCCTCTTTTCATTTTTGTCATGTGCCTTTAAGTTAATAGTGAGAAAGCAAAATATTTTTTATATAGGTTACACTAAAGTTGAGTCAATCCACTTTATGAATGTTAGATAGACTGAAATACACACTAAAGTGAAATAAGACATCAAACACATAAAATAAACTAAAGTCCATCTGACTTTATTAGTGCCTAAATCTAGTACCTAATTGACCATTATTGAACAGTGAACTAATATTTACTTTAATACCCGCCCTTAATGGTCAATCTACTAACTACACCAAGCTTATATCAGAATTTTACATATTTTTCAGGACCCAAACCCTTGGTGAGAATGTCTGCAGTTTGATTCTTTATAGGACAATACTACAATTCGATAGACCCATCTTCTGCAAGCTATGTGATGAAATGGTAATATACCTCAACATGTTTGGTATTCTCGCGAAAGACCAGATTCTTGGCAAGTTTCATCATGTAGAAATTTGAATAATAGCTGAATTATTCACCGAGATTATCCTGATTACACACTATTTGAGCTTCATGCATAATACATAACCTCTTCTACAATTGATCATCAATTTGCGGAAATTAGAAGCAGTCGCATGCGCACATTAAAACATAATCAAACACACATATAACACAGTATGTAATGGGGAAAGCTTACAGCTGAAAACCCCCAACTATTTGTATATTATAATGATAGAGAACATGTAACAATACATAGCACAAAGCTCCTCACAGCTCTCAGCACTATCTCACATGCTACACACAAAACTAGCACGGAAGATGAACAAGTCACGGGTTCAAATCTCCTCCACAAGTCTGCCTGCCTCTACTGCGCAATCCAAGATGAATAATGATGAGATCCAAGTTTGAATCCCACTGGCTTGTACTGCGAAATCCTCATTGGCAATCTCAATCAATGTGTGTGCAAATCTCATGCACAGCCATAGTCACAACTGATAGTAGACTCACCCTTTCACCCACCTCTAACACTGGTCTCCACTGAACTGTCCATGCATTGCAGTTAAATGATGTGTTATTTAGTTTATTTATGAGTTAATAATTAGTGAATTAATTAATAATTAATTCACACCACTCATCACTAGTGTATTTGTCAGTTAGACTAAATACAACTAGTTCAACTAAGTTAAACCGAACACAACTCCACCAACTGTCTCATCAAATCCACCAAACTCTGCCACTTGAGTTCTAACTGAAGTCAACCATGCAATAGGTCAAATAACCCATAGGAAAAGTGCATTTCCTTCTGTCAGCTGCATGTGCCACATCCAAGCATCAAACTGAAGTGCTCCAAGAGGATAAGATAATGTTTATAGTCCAAATATTATTAAGAGCTAATAATATTCGACTGATCTATTTTTAAGCGAGTCCCAAAAATGAGCCTAAGCCCAGTAATACAAAAATAGAGGTACATCTATTTTTACCAACTCGACCAATCATCCATAAATAGCATCCTGCAACTCATAGACCATGATCCATATGTCTAAAAATAGACATAGTCTAAAAATAGACTTTGCAACAAAAATCACTTGTGTGGCCCCCACCTAGTTTAGGTGATCACTTTCCAACTAGGATTAGGAAAGATGTTTCGGGATGCCTCCTTCACTGTTTCTTGTTGCAATCTTCAACACTCCCTCTCAACAAGAAAGGAGTGTCTTTGCATGCGACATGCAACTCCATGCATTCGCCCTACAACCTTCACAAGCGCCATGCAACTCCATGCATCTGCTCTGCAACTCCTCTGAAACCGAATAGGCTCCAAACAACTCAATCAATCTGATGCATCTATCAAATTCTTCGACCTTTGCTTAGCTATTGCACATGTCTTCAGGAACCACTGCATTGTTGAACTCTTGCACCCATGCACTCTGCACTTGCTGTCAACTCTGATCCGCGCTCCAGTATCCGACACTGTCACTTTGATCTGCCTGCATCAATCCAACTGATCATGCTACTGCTGCGCTGTGGGCACCTCGTAGCCAGGTTCAATTCATGAGATCCACACCATCTCATGAATCCTGCCCATAAATCTCCTCTTGGGATTACTCATGCATGTTGCCCCACCTCTCACCTGGTGGTATAGCTGCATGCACTCCCTCTGCCCATCTGGCACGAAATTTCTCTGCATGAGTGGTTTCTCCCACTCCATGATCCTCATCTTGTGGCTGCTCCACATCCCGAGGTTCACTCTTACCTGCATGTAAAACTTGCTCCCTCTCAAGCATCAATTGCATGTCTTTCTTGCACTTCCCAACAATAGGAAGCTCCGTAGACATCCCATCTACTTCAAGTATGTAGAGATTCTTTGCTCGAATCCCAACCTTCTTGACTTGTCCTGTTGCCTTGTGCCGAAGGAAAAATTTTCCTTCACTGAAGACAACTTCATACCCTTTATCCTCTAACATTGCGACTGAGATCAAATTCTTCTTTAAACCTGGAACATGCACTACATCTTGTAAAAGAATGAGTTTACTTGACTCCCTCTGAAAGGTTATGGTACCAATGTCGGTCGCATTGTATCATCCATTGTCGCCCAACTCAACATGCAACTGAAGATCTTTCTCCACCAAGTCACTGAAAAGATTCACATCTCCCGTCATGTGAAAGGAAGCGCCACTATCAAAATACCACCCCGATCCCAATGCACTAGACACCATGCATGCGATCAATGAGAAGTCCAACTCAAATTGCGAGGCAAGAGCCTCACCAGCTGCAGCTCCAGCAGCCTGCTTGTTCTTCTTCTTCTGTGGACAATTTGTGGCATAATGTCCATGATCGTGACAATGAAAACACTTCACTTTGGACATGTCACGCTTTTTACCACCCGCACCGGATTGAGAAGCTTCCTTCTTGCCCTTCCCCTTCCTTGTTTTGGCAGCCAAAGTGAAATCTTCTTCATCAGATGCCTTTGATGAAGATCCATCCCTGGTACTCTGCCTTATCTCCTCTTGCACAAGATCCGACCAAAGTCGCTCCCATCCTGGCAGTTTCTCCCGACCATTGACAGAGTCCTCGTAGCTATGCCAACTCTTCGGAAGCCCAAGGAGAGCCAAGCTCACCAAGTCTTCTTCATCCACACTAACTCCTACACTCCCAAGCTCATCCCTGCAGTGGACAAACTTTGTCAAGTATACCAGAATAGTGTCATTCTTCTCCATCTTTATTTTCCTGAGTTTATCCTTGAGCGCCAACTTCCTCTGGTCGCTCTTGCTTTGGAATAAATCTATCAAGGCTTTCCACATCAAAAATGGAGAAGCCTTACCATGCAGGTTGGATACTATGTGATCCTTCACGCCCTCCAACAGAATTCTTCGACACCTTGTTGTCTTCTTTTGCCAAGCCTCAACCAAGGCTGCATCGCTAGGCTTTGGAACTTCAGCATCTATGAACTCCTTCAGCCCATTGTCATCGAGCACCGCCTCCATCCTATCTCTCCATGCAATATAATTCGAGCTGCCTTCAAGGGCATACTCCAATCGCAATCCTTGATAAGACATTTTGACTTCGACACCAAGAAAAAAATGCTGCAAATTCGAATTCCACCAACTCAAAACTCAACCGCTTCTAATATGTGAGAACAAAGTATTTCTAGCACAGAGATCGACTGTAGGGGCATTTACTAGATATTTCACCTTTCAAAGAAAGGATGGATCCAGAGGCTACCTGGCCCGCTTACAGACTCTGTCTACTGAAATAAATTGTAATCACTGTAATAGATCCGATGATCAATTCTCGCTCTGATACCATGTAGAAATTTGAATAATAGCTGACTTATTCACCGAGATTATCCTGATTACACACTATTTGAGCTTCATGCATAATACATAACGTCTTCTACAATTGATCATCAATTTGCGGAAATTAGAAGCAGTTGCATGCGCACATTAAAACATAATCAAGCACACATATAACACAGTATGTAATGGGGAAAGCTTACAGCTGAAAATCCCCAACTATATGTATATTATAATGATAGAGAACATGTAACAATAATAGTACAATACTCCTCACAAGTACTCAGTACTATCTCCAATAGTTACACACAAACTAGCTCAGATCTGAACAAGTCACAGGTTCAAATCTCCTCCACTGTTTCCCTGCCTCTACTGCGCAATCCAATAGGGAAAATAATGAGATCCAAGTTCAAATCCCACTGGCTTATACTGCGCAATCCTCATTGGCAATCTCAATCAATGTGTGTGCAAATCTCATGCACAACTATAGTCACAACTGATAGTAGACTCACCCTTTCACCCACCTCTAACACTGGTCTCCACTGAACTGTCCATGCATTGCAGTTAACTGATGTGTTATTTAGTTGATTTATGAGTTAATAATTAATGAATGAATTAATAATTAATTCACACCACTCATCACTAGTGTATTTTTCAGTTAGACTAAATACAACTAGTTCAACTAAGTTAAACCGAACACAACTCCACCAACTGTCTCATCAACTCCACCAAACTCTGCCACTTGAGTTCTAACTGAAGTCAACCATGCAATAGCTCAACTAACCCATAGGAAAAGTGTATTTCCTTCTGTCAGCTGCATGTGCCACATCCGAGCATCAAACTGAAGTGCTCCAAGAGGATAAGATAATGTTTATAGTCCAAATATTATTAAGAGCTAATAATATTCGACTGATCTATTTTTAGACTGGCAGTCTAAAAATAGTCTCCGCCCAGTATGTCTAAAAATAGAGGTCCATATATTTTTTACCAACTTGAACAACCATCCATAAATAACATCCTGCAACTCATAGACCATGATCCATATGTCTAAAAATAGACATAGTCTAAAAATAGACTTTGCGACAAAAATCACTTGTGTGGCCCCCACCTAGTTTAGGTGATCACTTTCTAACTAGGATTAGGAAAGATGTTTCAGGATGCCTCCTTCACTGTTTCTTGTTGCAATCTTCAACACATCAAGCCTTGGTTCTCACATCACAGGGGTCTTGGCTATGTTTGTTGCATTTCAATGCATCCTCTTGAGCCAAACTGCCTAGCATGCTTCTTTCTCTACTCCTAGATATTTTTCTTCTGTTGACAAAAGGGCTCCTAGATTGTGCATGCTGCTTCTTGATAGTCCATGTGACTGCACCTATGCCAAGGCTAACAACATATCTAGAAGTGGATTTTCTATTATGAAGAGAACCTTCCAAATCTGAATCTGTATACCCACATAGGCTAGGGTCTTTGCTTCTGTTGTAGAAAATGCCAAAGTCAAGTGTCCCTTTCTCATATATCCGCACTCAACTTGTTGTTGGTTAGTGCTCTACCTTTGGCATTATCATGAATCTGGAAATGAATCTCACAGCGAAGCTGAAATCAGGTCTAGGGACTCTAAGATATATCAAGTTACCAACTAGTTGCCTGTACATTGACTCATTGACTGCCTTAGAGTCAGTTTTGGTTGAAATTTTCAAACCCTTTCTCCATAGGTGTAGATGAGACTTTGCAATCTATCATTCTAAAATTGTCCAACAAACTCCCTCGCATATTTTTTTTCTGAGACAAAAATGTTGTTACCTATTTTCCAAACTTCTACAACCAGACAGTAGTGTGGGAGGCCTAGATCTATCAAGTCAAAAAAAATTCTCAAATTGGATTTGATGTGTTATTGAACTTGCCTCACTACGTATGATAATGATATCATCTACATGTATGAAAATAAAGATGATATAATTACCAACTCTTTTCACATACATGTTGGAATCTGAAGCACTCCACTAGAACCACTGTTCATCCAAATACCTATCAATCTTGATATACCACGCCCTAGGTGCGTATTTCAAACCATATAGAGCCTTCTTCAGTCTGCAGACTAGATGCTCCTTCCCTGAAACCTGAAAACAGTATGGTTGATACATGTAGACTTCTTCCCGCAAATCTCCATTAAGAAAGGCACTTTTCACATCCATACAATGGGCCTTCTAGCCAAATTGTGCTAGCGTGGCTAGAACAAGTTGGATGCTGCTCATATTTGTTGTAGGAGCAAAGGTATCCTCATATTCAATGCCCTATTGCTAAGAACACCCTTATGCAACCAACCATACTTTGTACTCGTCAAATTTACAATTTTCCTTGTACTTGTTATTGTACATCCCTTTGCAGCCAATAGGTTTCTTCCCTAATGGAAGTGATGTGAGACCACAAGTCTGATTTTTCATCAAACTCTCATATTTGACTACCATGGCTCTTTCCCAATTCGGTCTCCCTTGTGCTTCCTCAAACATCTTGAATCATAGATTTCCTTAATATTGACCATGAGAGCAAAGTTGACTATGTTCTCTGATTTCTCTTTCCACTAAATAATCATCCCTTGATCATTTTTCTTACTCAAACATATATAATGGTGTTGTACCATTACTTGGGTCTCTTCTTATGATATTCCTCATCCAAGTCAGTATTTTCACCATGACCTAGACCACCTATATCTAGATCATAAATTACTAGTCTAGGAGACTCATCATGCTCAAAATCTTCCGCCCCCTTCAAGTGCGGGTACCTGAAGCTTGAAACCTGAATCCTCAACCCCTTCCAGCTTCTAAGTAATTAAAAACTTAGGAGAAGTTTGGAAAGGTCCAACCTCCTCATCAAAAACAACTTCACTATTGAAGCTTACCCTATCAGTGTCAATATCAATCAACCTATTAAGTATAAACCTTATACTGTTGTTGTACCCTATAATCATTAGCTTTTCTCTTTGGATCTAATTTTCTTATCTTCTTAGCTAGAATCCGAGTGTAGGAAACATAACCAAAAACTTTAAGATGACTTACTTGGACTTTATTCTGAACCATGGTTCTTTGTGACCTTCTACTTTATCGCCATCATGGGAGATCTATTCAATAGGTATACTATAGTGAACATTGCCTCAACTCAAAACCTATTTGTAATAGACTTACTTTGCAACTTAAACCTAGCCATCTTTGTGATAGTATAGTTTTGGTTCTCAACCAATACATTTTGCTGTGGAGTGTAAGGTGTAGTATATTGTCTTTGGATCCCATGTTTAGCACAAAATTTATTGAAATATTTTAAGTAGAATTCCCCACCAGTATCATATCTAAGAGAGGCAATATGAAAACCTAACTATTTCTCTATTAATGCTTTGAACTTTTGAAATTCATTAAACACATCATATTTTAATTATAGAAAATATACCCACATTTTTCTATTGAAATAATCAACAAACGGAGGAAGTACCTAGCACCAATGGTTGATGTCATGTTCATTGGTCCACATATGTCTGAAAGTACCAATTGAAGGACCCTCTACGCTCTCCAAGCTTGTCCTTCATAAAATGGTATTCAATGTAGCTTCCCTTCCTGACAATCTCTGCAAACTCTGTGGATCTTCTACAAAATGTTCGGAAGTCCATCTACTAGTTTCTCTCATGCCAACTAAGAGAGAAAGGTCAAGTTGAGGTGCCCATACCTATGATGCCATAGGGGTGCTAGATTTTGCAATAACAATTACCTTTAACTTACAATTTCTAATAAGATTAATATTCAAAAATCTTAAGACAATGAAAGCTAAGAGATTCATCTAAAATGGATCATTATAATATTGGACATAGAAAGCACTCATTGTTGCATAGTTTCCCAAAAGGCCAAACAACCACAACTATATGTTGAATCTACCACTTAATTTGAGGTTCAAATCCTAAGCCATCAAATTCTCAAGTGCAAAGGTGAAATAAGAAAGGTACGAGTCACTATAGGAGATCAATGTTTCTTTTCAAATTTCTTCTTCCTTCAACTAGAGGGAATGATGAGATCCTAGGAGTTTAAAATTTAGTGTTTTCAAACCTTGGGAACATAGGACATGAATCATATGAAATTTTTATTTCCATTAAGCACGAGGGTAGAATGATTAACTTAAATGGTCTTTAACACAATCCCTCTAGATTTGTCTCTTCAAATGTGAGGGCACCCACTCTCTTAAAGGACATGTTGGGAGTTTAAACTTTAGTATTTTCAAATCTTGGGCACATATGACATGAATCATATGAAATGTTTATTTCCATTAAGAATGAGGGTAGAATGATGAACTTAATTTGTCTTTAACACAATCCCTTTATATTTGTCTCTTCAAATGTGAGGGCACCCACTCTCATGTTTGCATTTACTAATATTAGCCTTTAGGAAAAGATAAGAAAATATAAATTGGACTAATGTATCAATCCATGTGAACATGATACCCATTCGCTCTCTCACACACTCAATGTGCAAACTTTGTATCCTAAAGGACATTATTTGGGCAGTGTATTAGTTGCCTCAAAAAATTAGGTTCGAGTCAATTCTTCATGCAACATGATACTAAGATGTTGCTAAGTTGTCTCCTACTAATATGCTAAACTGGTCAGCATCAGTTCAACATTCTAGATGACTCTCATGGTGTTGCAAAGTTGGCATACTTTCTTAGTCCCACAATGCTGAAAAACTTTCCTCAACTATTAATCCTAAAGAAGCCCAATAATGGGTGAACATGGATAGGCCAACTTGAATTTTCTCACATGTCTTCCATCTCACTTAGACACTTATTTTAGGAACTCTTATACATTTACTATGTTAGTTTTCTAAGGCCTAAGACGAGAAAAATAAATAACAAGTGTGTGCAAGTAGCAACACACTTGACTAGATTGAACTCGGCTTAGTCTTATGGTGGATGTACATTTTAAGGGCTTCTTTCCTAATTCAAAATCGCTGAAGATATATAAACTAACTATTTCATTTGTCCTACAATTCCAATAGTGCACATGGCAAGATTCTCTGCAAATCTCTTTTGTTGCATATGGTAGGCCTCTGAATAGACTAAGCTTGTACTAGCATAGTGCAAACATGACCTACAAGTCACCACTGTGTTTTGGTTTCTGAAGGTTGCTGCATTATTGAATGATTAGTGAAGTATCAACCAGTGAATAAGTTTCAAGATTTGGAGAAGTCACAATATATATTATAATTTTGTCTTGAAGATTGGCCTCTTGACCAATTTTTTCTAGGAATGCCTCTTATGAAAAAATAATTTCTTTCCTAACAGGTTATGACCCTCTTGAAAATACCAGGTTCACTAGAAAATTGGTAGCAATTATCTAATGCGCGCATCATGCTACCACTACAAGCCATTGAAGAAAATAGAAACCAAGGTGAAAAAGGATCTACAGCTACATTGTAGATGTGTTACAGTGACAATACTTTCTTAAATGTCTATTCTCCAACATCCATAGCATTACCACAAATAATCATAGTTTGTATTTAACTCCAAATAATATATATTCCAGTAAGAAGCTGTCAATCATAGTTTTACCTTGTGGCAATGATTTTCCTTATCCCCTGCTCTCATTTTCAGTCAAAAACTAGCTTTCCTATATTGATGACGTTCCTACTGTAATATGACCAACTATCAGACAACTATCTCAGTGTAATTCTAGATAAAATGAGCAGTGTACCCAAATATTAAAGAAACTAAAAATGATATTACAGGGTAAGCAACTAAATAGGTAGTACGCATGATATGCTATTCCATAAATCACTACCTTTCCCATTTATAAAATAGTTTCTACAACAATTCCGCTGCATATTAGTTCTTTATGTTTCTATTTATTAAGATTTTGGCTCACACAAGGATTACAATCAGCCTTTCCACAGGAGATACATATGGCTTATGAAATTGGCATACCATTGTTGTCGCTGTAACTAACATTTCCTGATAAGAAGTTATAGTTGAAACATTGAATTTACTTGTTTTGGCTTCCTAATTGTTATGAATGGCATATATAATAACAGCTGTCCATTGGGATTCGTACGTGACAAAATGAAAAAGGCTTTAACTGTTGCTAAATGCAAAAATGTGACAGGCTAGGATTGGAGGGATTTTGTGCAAATTATAATGAAAAATAAAAAAGTGAAGGCATGCACCTCCAGTGCAATGATAACAGGGTTTCCTATTTATAATTTTCTAGAGTTATTATTATTTTATTTGTTCGTTTCTTTCTGACTGTTTCTCCCTGGTCAAGGTGTTTCTCAAGTTTGCTAGCTCGAAATGCTAACTATGCTACTTGATGTCTTGCAGTGGAAACACCTCACATCTTAGCATAGGTCCAAGATCTAGTTTTGGTACAATAATCCAAATTGTGGAAGATTTGATAAGTGCTTGCTACTGAAAGCCTTGCCACTGTGACCCAAGTGCTATTTGGCCACAACTAGAAGGTTAGTGCATCAGGAAAAAGAGAATGTTGTGTGTGTTGATGCTGCACATAGGGCATTTTTTTGCAAGACCTTTTTCCCATCACATGCAAGAGTAGTTTGCATCTGAAAGATGCACATAGCATTCTCTTTGCCCAATAAAATAACCTTCTAGTGTTGCATGAGCTTCTAGCCTCTTTAGAATAAGGAACTGTCCAGAACTTTGTCACTCTTGGTTTGTAGTTATCCTGTGAGTTTAGTCTGATTTCAAGACTTTTGCCTTCACATTCCTTCTCAATGTTTTTGCCATAACCTCAGAGCTACTTGGGTTTGGGGTTGTTCCCTAGATATCTATTGGGCTTTGGACCAACCTCCTGATCTGCTGGAAGCATTTCTATACCTCCAACAGGTATATCACTTATTATAGGCATTTTTGTTTCTCCAAAATGTCGTTACTCTCGCAAAAGGGTGCATTCTATTTAAGATTCTTTCTCTCACAACTCAACATGCTGTGTGCAATGTGGTGCCTGTTGGGTGATTTCGATGGCTTCTACAAACTAGTTATTAGACAATTTTTCTAACCTCTTAGGAAGGAGCTACTTAGCGGTGGCTGCCTCTCTGATAATTTCTTGTATTGATTTTTCATTAGTATATTGAAAAATTCATCACTGGGGATTAATGTTTCAATTTTATCAAGTGTCTCTTGTTTCATATTCAACACAAGATGGACTTTGCATGCACTGAGTTCATTGGATCAAGGCTTTCTGGCTTGCCTTGAATATTGAAAGCAAGTTACAAAAGTGATCCCTAAAGATGGAGCATCATTGACAACGACTCAAGCCCCTCTCAGTGGATGTTTTCTAATCCCTCTTCTTATGCTCCTTCCCCTTGTCATCTTCATTTGTTTACAAGGCATGACAAAGATACCCATAAGTCTAAGTTTTAGCCCAAAAGAAATTGTAATGATAGTGGAAATGTTATGAGAATATTGTTATTATCACTAATGGTCTGCCCATTCTAATGAGGGATGTATTAAGCAAAGAGTTCTCAACACATATTCCAGTGGCTAATCAAAAGGAAGGAGAAGGTTGAAATGATTATAGTCAACAATCCCAGTTACATAAGTGGTTGTTGTGGACTTCCCAATCCATGGTGGGAATGCCTCTGCTACTAAGTACGGTAATTCTATCAATTCAAAAAAAAATGGAAAAACAATTCTAAACCCACAATTAGTCTTAATCATCACTTACTACTTCACTTTAGACAATGATGCTTTGTTTGTGCAAAATTGTTGCATTATAGTTAATGGTAGTAATAAATTTTTTATTTCACAAGATCATGTGACTTTTCTTAACTTTCCTTCAAAATGTTAACCTTGGTCTAAAATTTTAGGGTTGGATGAAGGATAAGGAACCAATGCAAGTTATGAAGGTTCATCAATTCACTTTTTCTATTGACCACTCTTTGATAGTATTAAGTATGATGGCACTCTTGTTGACTGTTGTGGTCTTATTCCTTGGAAGGTTTTATCAACATGATTGCCATGCAAGCTATTATACATTGTCTTGAAACTTCCCTATTTTTGCATAGAAGTTAGCATCATGCTAGTGATTAATTTGAAACTTTATTTTAGTGGAAAAATTCACTGTTTTTTGGTGGAATAGTTCATAATTTATTCCGATCTTTTTTTGCAAGTGTACTAGTCACGATGATAAATGTGTGTGGTTTACTTCAGAGGGTTCTCAGTTCTTTCTAGATATGTGCTTTAACTTCATATTTTATCCCCTGCACAATTGCCCCGGAGGTCCATGTTGTTATGTTTATTGGCTATTTCTGTGGAAACTTTTTCCTAAGGTTCTGCAAGGTAAATCCAAATGAAAAAAATTCTATTTTACATATTGATATTTGTTCAAGACATTCTTGTGTGATACTTGAATTTCATAAATCTAGATTTCTATTTCGTTATCTATATCAATATATAAGAAAATGCCCATGGATTGTTCATATTTCTCAAACTGTGCAGCTGTTCCTTTCCTGTTGCATGTTATTTTATATTGTTATGTTGTGATTCAAATTTCTAGTTGGTGCTTTCCATTTATTCTCCTACGTAGTACATGCTATTTTAGATTATATAAAAAGTTATTCTTATTGTCTTTTTATTATGTATATTGAACATATTATTTCTAGCAACTTTTGATCTTCCTAGATTTTCTATACCTTTGGTGTATCTTTGCACCTTTAGGGGCAATTGCTAGTTTAAAGTCTAATTCTTTAAAGGGTGCTAGCTTAATGGAAGAGCACCTGCTTTACAAGTAGGAGGTTGATGATTTGATTCCATCGTGCCCTCATATTCATATGGAATGACGACGATCAGTTTTTGGTGACGGATGCTCTTTTCACCATCACCAATAAGCTTATGGTGACATTTTTTGACCCTCACCAAAATATGAAATGGTGACGGTCAACGAACGCCACCATATATACACATCAATAGTGATGACAATTAAAGGTCCATCACCATAAATCTTTGTTGTTGATATGAAATGATGAAGGTCACCGTTTGTCATTATAGTCATTATTCGTGACGGACCTTGATGTCACCAATGAGTTTATGGCGACGATCAATGAACGTCGCCATATATATGCACCAATAGTGACGACCATGAAAGGTCCATCACAAAAATTCGTTGTTGTTAATATGAAATGGTGATGGTCACTATCCATCATTATAATCAATATTCGTGATGGACCTTGAATGTCACCACAACACATACTTTCGGCGACGCCACTTTTGGTGACGTTCAGTTTTTTGGTGACAGAGGCTATTGTCCGTCACCATTTCTCATATGAAATGGTGATGGTCACTGTCCGTCACTATAAATCATTATTGGTGACGGACCTTGAATGTCACCACAACATCTATACTTTCGGCGACGCCACCTTTGGTGACGTTCAATTTTTGGTGAAAAAGGCTCTTTTGACCCTCACCAATGAGCTTATGGTGACCATTTTCACCCCTCACCAATGTCCTTTTTTCTTATAGTGCGAGTTTTATTTTATACTTTTTTCGGACTCAGTAAAAACACGAAAAAGTCACTACTGGAGTCATCTTTCAGCTCTTTTCTGACTCTCTAAAAATGAAAAGATCACCGAGTCGCTTGTCATTTTGATCTCGTTAAATTGGCTATGAAACGACATCTACCTAGCATATGTTTACCCCTTTTCGAGCTGGGATAGATTATTTACAAAAAAAGAATACCCTAGCTTATCGCGACTAGGAGGTTTTCTCAGACATAGTTTTCTACCTTTTCGGATCTGAGGAACTATCTAAGAAAAGGGACTGTTGGAGTTTACTTTTCTGCTGTATTTTCAAACTCTCTAATCATGAAAAGACGCCGAGTTCTTCCTTTGTCAGACTCGTTAAAACCTGATGACATCAGACTCCATCGTAATGACGATATTCGAGTTCCTCCTTTCTAGGGCTCGTTAAATGTACTAGGTTGAATTTGTCCGAAGGACAAACTTGTATCGCAAGCATATGCTATCCCCTTCAATCTTGTTTTCAAAAATAATTGGGATACTCGCCAGAAATGGTGGGGGAAAAATGGAACCAGTATCATCGTCATATCAGCAGTATGTCGCTCTTGAACATGGCACTTGTCTGCATTCATGTCGGGTTGGGGACATTTCATCTCGTTTTCTGCTTGCCTCCATGGGTTTGGGTAATCCTTTTTGACTGCTCATCTTCTCTTTGCCTCGTCATCATGACCTCAGATCCTTTTGATGTCAAATACTGCCAAATCCACTGTCGTGCTGCTGATATGTTCAAGAGAAGTTGGCGTTTGTAGTTTTCAACCTCCCTCTGATTCTCTACTGATCCTGATTCACAAACATTATGTTCCTATGTCTTTTATCGATGATGTGGGAAGCACTATGGCCCACCTTCGATAAAGGTCACTTCCTGTCGACTTCAGTTCATTATCCAGGAAGCTGATCTAGAGACTCCCTTTTGGTACCTTGGAGCCTGCATGCCTCAATGGCAGGTTCTTTAGATTCGACACAAGGTTTTCATCATTGGCCTTCGATCGAGTGATTCTGCGAGTGTTCAACGCTAGCTCACTATTCACATTCCGTGGATTGTACCTATTGTACCTTGAGGGCCATCCTCATTATTGGTGGTACCTCTCGCGTCTGTTAACAGCTTTCATTATTGGATGGTAATCAGATGATGTTCTTGCATGTTTGACTTCAGCTCACTTATTCACATGCTAGGACTTGTACTCTGTTCGGGTAGAGATGGAGCGAAAGACCCTGGATGTTGTCTGATGAAATCCAGGCTGCGGATTTTGTGGATTATCATGATTAGTTACATGAATCATTTCATTGGATGGCTGCGACCATACCTGAGTCTACTTGTTGATCCTTTTTGGATGGTTGCGTCCATACCTTGGATCTTGATTATTGTATACTCTATTATGGATGGCTGCACCCATACCACATATCATTTATCAGAGATATCAATTGTATTTACATGCAGGTCTTCTGACGACAGTGTTTTCAGTTGGGCACGTTCTCATAAAGCATTTCACCCCTCTCTCTCTCTCGGGCCGCATGCTTTAGGGGGCATTTGTTACACATCATTTTGTCACCATCCCTGAAATTCTCCATCCCGCACATTGGAGGGCTTTTCCCGTGACCTGTGAGTAGTGACATAGCCTGAAACCACTTTCATGGCATCCCCTTGTATAAGGGAAATCATTCCCTTGAAGAAAGTTTCCTCTAAAAAACCCTAAAAACAGATCTTTTTGCCTTGGCGCAATTATCCAGTTCAACCCTCACGCCAATGGGGGAAATCCACCATAGAGGGCGCGCTAAATGGTGATCTGTCCCACTGTCTCACTCGCGCCAAGCTTAATAAAAGATGTTTTTAAAAAATAAATGGCTGAAGTTTGATTCCAACAAACTCCTGAACCAGTCACTGAAAGGAGTTGGGTGGTTTGGCTCCAGATCTCCATGTATGGGAAGTAGTTTTCCACCTATCATGGAAGCTTCCTTAGAGATAGGGCCAATCCCATGATTGTAGGGATCCCAACTCCCCTTCCTCCATCTATAAAAGCTTGCCTTCACCCTTAGCAATCTAGCTGAACTTGTAGCAAGGAGACTATAGCCAGACAACCTTTGAGAGCCAAGCCGAAGAGAGAGAGAGCTTCGTCCCGTTTCCAACAAGCTTTGTTGAGACGTGCTCCGCTGTTAGCCCCACTGAAGGAAGATCAAGCGTCAGAGCCTTGGGTTGTATCTTTCCTTTGTTATTTTAATGATAAGCAACTTTTATTATGGTTCTATTCATGTGTCTATTTCCTTTGGTGTATCTTTGCACCTTTAGGGGAAATTTCTAGTTTAAAGTCTAATTCTTTAAAGGGTGCTAGCTCAATGGAAGAGCACCTGCTTTACAAGTAGGAGGTTGATGGTTCGATTCCATCGTGCCCTCATATTCATAGGGAATGACGACGATCAGTTTTTTGTGACAGATGCTCTTTTCACCATCACCAATAAGCTTATGGTGACATTTTTTGACCCTCACCAAAATATGAAATGGTGACGGTCAACGAATGCCACCATATATACACATCAATAGTGACGACAATTAAAGGTCCATCACCATAAATCTTTATTGTTGATATGAAATGATGAGGGTAACTGTTTGTCATTATAGTCATTATTCGTGACAGACCTTGATGTCACCAATGAGTTTATGGTGACGATCAATGAATGTCGCCATATATATGCACCAATAGTGACGACCATGAAATGTCCATCACAAAAATTCGTTGTTGTTCATATGAAATGGTGATGGTCACTATCCATCATTATAATCAATATTCGTGATGGACCTTGAATGTCACCACAACACATACTTTCGGCGACGCCACTTTTGGTAACGTTCAGTTTTTTGGTGACGGAGGCTATTGTCCATCACCATTGCTCATATGAAATGGTGACGGTCACTGTCCGTCACTATAAATCATTATTGGTGACGGATCTTGAATGTCACCACAACATCTATACTTTCGGCGACGCCACCTTCGGTGACGTTCAATTTTTGGTGACAAAGGCTCTTTTGACCCTCACCAATGAGCTTATGGTGACCATTTTCGCCCCTCACCAATGTCCTTTTTTCTTGTAGTGCGAGTTGTATTTTATACTTTTTCGGATTCAGTAAAAACATGAAAAAGTCACTATTGGAGTCATCTTTCAACTCTTTTTTGACTCTCTAAAAATGAAAAGATCGCCGAGTCGCTTGTCATTTTGATCTCGTTAAATTGGCTGCGAAACGACATCTACCTAGCATACGTTTACCCCTTTTCAAGCTGGGATAGATTATTTACAAAAAAGGAATACCCTAGCCTATCGTGACTAGGAGGTTTTCTCAGACATAGTTTTCTACCTTTTCGGATCTGAGGAACTATCTAAGAAAAGGGACTATTTGAGTTTACTTTTCCGCTGTCTTTTCAAACTCTCTAATCATGAAAATATGTCGAGTTCTTCCTTTGTCAGACTCGTTAAAACCTGATGACATCAGACTCTGTCGTAATGATGATACTCGAGTTCCTCCTTCCTAGGGCTTGTTAAATGTACTAGGTTGGATTTGTCCAAAGGACAAACTTATATCGCAAGCATATGCTATCCCCTTCAAGCTTGTTTTCAAAAATAATTGGGGTACTCGCCAGAAATGGTGGGGGAAAAATGGAACTAGTATCATCGTCGTATCGATAGTATGTCGCTCTTGAACATGGCACTTGTTTGCATTCGTGTCGGGTTGGGGACATCTCATCTCGTTTTCTGCTGGCCTCCATGGGTTTGGGTAATCCTTTTTGACTGCTCATCTTCTCTTTGCCTCGTCATCATGACCTCAGATATTTTTGATGTCAAATACTGCCAAATCCACTGTCGTGCCGTTGATATGTTCAAGAGAAGTTGGCGTCTGCAGTTTTCAACCTCCCTCTGATTCTCTAGTGATCCTGATTCACAAACATTATGTTCCTCTGTCTCGTGTCGATGATGTGGGAAACACTATGGCCCACCTTCGATCAAGGTCACTTCCTGTCGAATTCAGCTCATTATCCAGGAAGCTGATCTAGAGACTCCCTTTCGATACCTTGGAGCCTTCATGCCTCAATGGCAGGTTCTTCAGATTCGACGCAAGTTTTTCATCATTGGCCTTCGATCGAGTGATTCTGCGAGTGTTCGACGCTAGCTCACTATTCACATTCCGTGGATTGTACCTATTGTACCTTGAGGGCCATCCTCATTATTGGTGGTACCTCTCACGTCTGTTAACAGCTTTCATTATTGGCTGGTAATTAGACGATGTTCTTGCATGTTCAACTTCAGCTCACTTATTCACATGCTAGGACTAGTACTCTTTTCGGGTAGAGATGGAGCGCAAGACCCTGGATGTTGTCTGATGAAATCCAGGCTGCGGATTTTCTGGATTATCATGATTAGTTACATGACTCATTTCATTGGATGGCTGCGACCATACCTGAGTCTACTTGTTGATCCTTTTTGGATGGATGCGTCCATACCTTGGATCCTGATTATTGTATACTCTATTATGGATGGCTTTGCCCATACCACATATCATGTATTAGAGATATCAGTTGTATTTGTATGCAGGTCTTTCGATGACAATGTTTTTAGTTGGGCACGTTCTCATAAAGCATTTCACCCCTCTCTCTCTCTCGGGGCTCATGCTTTAGGGGGCATTTGTTACACAGCATTTTGTCACCATCCCTGAAATTCCCCATCCCGCACATTGGAGGGCTTTTCTCGTGACCTGTGAGCAGTGACATGACCTGAAACCACTTTCATGGCATCCCCTTGTATAAGGGAAATCATTCCCTTGAAGAAAGTTTCCTCTAAAAAACCCTAAAAATAGATATTTTTGCCCTGGCGCAACTAGCCAGTTCAGCCCTTGCGCCAATGGGGGAAATCCACCATACAGGGCGCGCCAAATGGCGCTCTGTCCCACTGTCTCACTCGCGCCAAGCTTAATAAGGGATGTTTTTAAAAAATAAATGGCTGAAGTTTGATTCCAACAAACTCCTGAACGAGTCACTAAAAGGAGTTGGGTGGTTTGGTTTTGGATCTCCATGTATGGGAAGTAGTTTTCCACCTATCATGGAAGCTTCCTTAAAGATAGGGCCAATCCCATGATTGTAGGGATCCCAACTCCCCTTCCTCCATCTATAAAAGCTTGCCTTCACCCTTAGCAATCTAGCTGAACTTGTAGCAAGGAGACTATAGCCAGACAACCTTTGAGAGCCAAGCCAAAGAGAGAGAGAGCTTCGTCCCGTTTCTGACAAGCTTTGTTGAGACGTGATCTTGTTAAATTGGCTGCGAAATCAGGGCCCATCAGCTTTAAAATGAGTTGCTTACTTTGGATCCCAATAATTTCTTCTCTATTGAGGATTTTTTGTCCAAATTCAAAACCCTTAGAATTCTTTTAGAAGGTTGTAAGGTCAAAAAAGAAGATGGTAGCCTCATTTATTGCATTCTTGCTAAGCTTGGCCCTACATACTCTGTATTTGTTTCCGCCTTCCATTCCACTAGAGAAGCCATCATTTCTTCAGGAAATACCTATAATAATCCCTCTTTTGATTCCTTTTGCGATTATTTGATAAGAGAAGAAGAAAAATCTTACACCTTGGTCTTATCACTTTTGGAAATGCCTCCAAGAAAGCCTTAGCAGCCCAAAATCAATCATATCAAAAGAATCCCAAGAAGCAGTATCCTAAAAATTATGGTCTGAAACCAAACAAGGGTCCTAAGCAATTTCATCCGCAAACTGAAAAAGCAACTCACAAAAATGATAAGGCATATAAAAACAAAGGAAAGAAGACAGATAGACATTGCAACTTTTCCAATCGTGATGGCCATTTAGAGTCCAAATGTTTTAAGAATATGGAGATCTTAGAAGCAGCAATGAAGAAGCACAACATCAATTTGGAGCACTCTTCACCTTCATCTTCAGGAATGGAACTTTCTGCTTGTGGTTGTCAAGCATCAAGGTCTGGTTAGGCATTAAATGTATCTTCCTCTTCTCATTCTCATGAGTGGCTCATTGATTTTGGAGCGTCTTACCACATGGCTAAAAATAAATCCATGTTTTCTTCTTTAAATGATTGTAACACCAAACATATTTATGTTGGTGATGATATATCTCTTAGTTTTGTAGGATCTGGAACCATTCATCTAGATAATGGTTAGTTTAATGATGTACTATGTGTTCCTACCTTGTCATGCAACCTTCTATCTGTTTATCAGATAACTCATTCAGGTGAAGGAAAAATAGTAGACTTCTCACCTCATGATGTTGTAATGAAGGACCTCAAAGATCCTAAACATATTTTAGCTACTGGCATTGCTGATGATTCCACAAGGTTGTATAAGTTTGACAAATTTGGATCATCATTTCTTCCCTCTGTTTTTGTTGCTCATAATGATGAAGTGAGCAAACTTTGGGATGAGCGATTTGGTCACTTAAACTATCACTCTCTTCAAACTCTATGTAAGGAAAATATGGTGACGGGTCTTCCTATGGTATCTTGCTGAGATGGTGTTTGCTCCGGATGTGTACTCGGAAAACATCATTGGGATGGTTTTGACAAACGTGCCTCTTGGCATGCTTCAGCCCCTCTGCAGCTTGTGCACAGTGATTTTTGTGGTCTACTTCCTATTGTTTCTTTCTCTGGTTGCAAGTACTTCTTAAAGTCTTTCATTGATGATTTTTCCAGACGCACTTGGGTATACTTCTTAAAACTCAAGAGTGAATTTTTTAACATGTTCTTGGCCTTTAAGGACTTTGTTGAGAAACAATATGGACATCAAATTCTTAAGTTAAGATCAAACAATGGAGGATAATATGGTAACAACAAATTTATCAACTTCTGCACTGAGCATGGCATTCAATTGCAACATACTGTTCCATATACTCCACAACAAAATGGTGTAGCTGAATGGAAGAATCGCACCTTAAAAGAAATGGCTAATTGTATGCTTCAATCTAAAGGACTTGGTCTCAATTTTTGGGCAGAAGCCATTAACTGTGCAAATTACATAGTAAATCGCACTCCTACTAAGGTTTTATAGAATATAACTCTAGAATAAGCTTGGAGCTCAATCAAACCAGATGTAAGTCACTTTTGTGTTTTTAGAAGTGATGCTTGGGCCCATATTCTAGATGCGAAACATAAAGCCTTAGAACCTAAGAGTGAAAAATGCATTTTTGTTAGATATTCTGAAGATGTCAAAGGATATAGAATTCTTCAACCAAAATCCAAAAATATAATCATTAGAAGAGATGTAAAATTTGATGAAAATATATCGGCCTGCGAACCTAGTTCGGCGAGTGTGTGACCTTTGACCTGCGAGCCTGATTCGACATATGTGCCACCTCTCTCTCTCTCTTCTATTTTTAATAGCATTCCTTCTAGTTTATATGATTACAACGAGGATGACAATCCTCCTCCACCTCTTGAAATTGTTCCTTATACTCCACTGCTTCCAAGATGGGTCCGCTCTACTCGGGATGCAGCAGGTTCTTTTGCAGGTGACCCTGCCAATCGACGATGTACACGTTCTCAGTTCGAAAGAGCCTCTTCCTTATTGGCTCAAGTTCCAGAAGAACTTGATCCATAAACTTTTGAAGAAGCCTCCAGTCATCCAAATTGGGATGAAGCTATGAATGAAGAGTATCATTCCTTATTGGCAAACAATACTTGGGATCTTGTTCCTCTTCCAAAAGGAAGAAAACTTGTCAGATGCAGATGGGTTTACAAAACAAAGTTTGGACCAGATGGAAAAGTGGATAGACATAAAGCTCATATTGTCACTAAATTATTTTCACAAGCTGAAGGCATTGACTTTATTGAAACCTTCTCCCCTGTTGCCAAATGAATTCTATCCGCCTTGTTCTTTCCCTTGCTGCTTCCTTTAAATGGGAAGTCCATCATATCGATGTTAAATATGCCTTCTTACATGGAGATTTACATGAAGAAATCTACATGGAACAACCCCCTGGCTTTATCCAGAATGACTCTAGCCTTGTTTGTCGCCTTAGGAAGTCTCTCTATGGTCTCAAACAAGCTCCTCGGGCTTGGTATGCCAAAATGGATAGATTTCTATTAGATAATGGCTTTTCTAGGTGTCATTATGACAACACTGTCTACACCAAGAAAGTGGGTAAGTCCTTCACCATCCTTGTTCTTTATGTTGATGATCTTATCCTTACTGGTAGTGATCCAAACCATATAAACCATGTGAAGTCTAGCCTCAAAAAGAAGTTTGAAATGACAGAATTAGGACACTTGCATTACTTCCTTTGTCTTCAAGTCTTGCAATCCAAGGAAGGCATTACCCTCTCTCAGTCCAAGTATGCATGTGATCTTCTACACCACTTTCATCTGGAAGACTGTAAGCTATCACCTTCTCCCTTTCAGTCTGGAGTCAAGCTTTCAGTCACTTGTACTACCCCTGAAGTTGATGCTACCTTATATCGTCAACTTGTTGGTAAAATTTTGTATCTAACCCATACCTGTCCTGACCTTTCCTTTGTCGTTGGTCTTGTTGCTCGGTTTATGCACCAACCTCATGAAAGTCACTGGAAAGCATCTAAAAGAATACTTTGATATATTTGAGGTAAAATTCAGTTCGGGATTCATTACAGTGCAGGAGCATCTCCATTGTTGATTGGTTTCACTGATTCTGATTGGGCTGGTGACCCTGATGATTGAATGTCTACTGCAGGATATGTATTCACTCTTGGTTCAGGACCTATTACTTGGTCTTGTAAGAAACAAAGTGCCATCTCTCTTTCTTCAGCAGAAGCAGAGTATCGTGGTGCAATTGAAGCCAGCAAGGAAGCCATGTGGCTTCGTCGGATTTTTTCTGAATTTGGTCTTCATCAACAGTATCCAACTACACTTTAGTATGATAATTAGAGTTCCATTCAACTATGTAAAGATCCAGTTCAACATCAGCGTATGAAACACATTGAGCTCCACATACACTTCATCATAAAGCTCATTCATGGTCGTGTTCTTGAAGTGCAGTACTATCCAACCAATGATCAAGTAGCCGATATCTTTATGAAGGCTCTCACATAAGCGAAGTTTACCAAACTTCGATCCATGCCTGGAGTTCAGGAAAGTTGTCTTTAAGGGGGGGTAGGCTCTAATGCCTCCTTCTCCTATTGTGTCACTTTTGTAAATCCTTCAATCCTATCCCAATTTGTTCTTAAGGGGGGATGTTAGGATATTTCGACACATAGGAAATAGGCTCCTTTTGTGTCACCTTGTAAATCCTTCAATCCTATCCCAAGTTGTTCTTAAGGGTGGATGTTAGGATATTCCGACAGATAGGAAATAGTTAAGAATAACTTAGTCTAGTGTAGAGTTAGGTAAAGTGTGTTTCTTTACCATGTACATTTGTAACTTATAATCTAACGGTCACGATTTGTAGTGATTTGATGGTTATCTCTCACCTCAGTATTAATGACACTTGATCCGTGGCTTAACACCTGATTGGTCCATGATATCAATTTAAAGAGCATGGAGGGTCATTTTTCTGGTAACCGTTTATGAGAGAAACATATGTAACTTTTCTTTTTATATTAATAAATTGCCTGAAGTGGCTGCGTTGGCTCAGGCCGTGGACTGTTTCCCTCTTTGAGGGTTTTAACCACGTGTTTATATTGGTGTACTGATTTGTGATCTGTTTGTGAGCGGTGACCTTTGGGTCTTGAGATACAGAACTTACGCTGTAAATTCCTACAACAGTACCTCCAAAAGTTTCAAATGGAAGTTCCAAACTATTTGGAATCTATTGTCATCATGTAATTTATGGTATACTCTCTCCATGTTTATGGGAAATGCCTTGGCTGTTGGGAATCATGATTTATTTTGGTATGGTTTTGTTATTGAGTTCCATTTTGGTCTTGAATATTGTGCTCCATATTTATAAGATCAAAGTGAAATTTTTGAATTACCCATCTCTTGTCATGATTGTTTGACTCTAAAAACATATAGTAGGTGCTGGTACAAACTATCATGCAGAGGAATGTTGTTAAATTTTACAAAACACACGGCTTATCCCTCATGTGCATATTCATAATTACATATTTAGTGAAGGAAGAAAGCATACTAAGTCGTGGAAAATAGGAAATGCTTATGACCCATTCATCACCTTGGTTTTCCAGTGCATATGGGAACAAAATGAGCTAAATCCTAAGACTAAATAAATACTTAAAAAACATCCTTATATTGTAATAGGTATTGTGAACAAGATTTGGAGTACAGGGTGGTATCCGCAAAGCTAGGCATGTCAATGAGGAGACCGGTAGTGTATCCTACTATGTCCTTTGGCAACCATCAATCAACAAGTTGTCTATGGCATGCTTGGTGGTGCTGTCTATAGATATATTACTGTGGAGTTCGTGAAATTATGCACTTTGTATAGATTGGGGTGGGATAATAAGAAACTTTTTTTAATATCCAAAGGTGATAAAAAACAAGTACATTCTATTGACAAGTAATCTAAAGATGAATGCTTGTTATGAATGAATACTGGTAAAGTGCACTCTTAGAATTAGAATAAACAATATACTTGTTAGCATTGGAAAGATGAACCATGCAAGTTTATTTTAGAAATTAGACCTTTGGCATTTGTTCCAATATTTCCATGAGATAATAATTAGTTGGGGTGTGGCAAGGTTGTTGTTATAGCCTACATACGCTAATCTGTGCACATTATGGACTTCAAATTTCAATATAGTGTGGCCAACATTAACACATGTTCATACCCTATTTCACTATAAATATCACTCCAAATTTTATTGCTCATATTATGTTATTATCTAATTTCCTTAGTGATGTAAACCTACTTCATCAAATTTAATAGATGTTAGGAGCTTCATTAGTTAGATCCTGTACATTTCAGTAATTCAGCATTTGTGGTTGACATTAATTGTGTTCCTTCCATTACATGATTACCATTATCAACATGGTGGAGTTTTTTAGTGTTATTTTTTTTAGTGAACTTGAAGGAAGCACTACACAAAAAGTCCCCAATGCAAGGATTTCAGGAAGACATAACTTCTACAGAGCAACAACAAAAAAAAGTGACATCTATAGTTTTGGAGTGGTGATCTTGGAGCTGGTGATGGGAAGACAACCAATAGATCAAGAACTTGGAGAGGATGAAGGTATTGTGAAGTGGGTGTGCAATAAAATAGAGAAAAATAATGGATTTCTTGAAGTGTTGTATCTTGAGTTTGTGGATCGCTTCAAAAAGGAAATGACCATGGTTATGAAAGTAGGATTCCTTTGCATAAGCACCTTGCCCATCAACTGGCCAAAAATGAAGAGAGTCGTACATTTGCTTCAGGAAGCCAATACCGAGCACAAGGCCAAGGCAACTGCCAAGGATGAAAAATAGTCTCTTCACTAGTACGTGGAACCCACAATTGCATTGTATAGGCATGATGGCAATTTTATTTTACCTAGAATTTTATTCTTTACATAGCTTCCATATTTACTTCCACTTTGTAGCTTCTAAGTTTGTTTAGAGTTTTTTCATGTATAAACTTTTGAATCTAACCTAATACTAATAGCCAAAATAGAAGCTTGCCTCTGTAACTCTTTGGGCATCATTCCCCACGACAATCCAATGGTTAGAGGGTGCATCTATCTACCTGGTCGTGGGCCATTGTGTTGTTGTGTTTTTGATAAATCTACCCTCCAAGTTAATAATTGTGGTGGGCTGGCTAAGACATAGAATTTTCTCCTTATTAAACACCATGAGGAGAGCACAAATCGATACCATTGTCATCAACATCTATGTTAGCATCTTATTATTGATCTCCTCTTTCTCTACTCTCCTTGGGCACAAATATTTAATTGTAAACTAGAACATTGAAGCTTTCAATGTAATGTAGGTGGAAATCACGATGATTTTATTGGTTGCTGCCTGAGATTCTAAATTATCCCGTTGTCATAAATGGTTATTTTGTAGAAGTTTAATTATGGCCTCTGGATGTTTTAAAAGTGTATTGTAACATGAAAATGTTCATTTCTAAAATTTATGTGTTTTTAGACACTCCTTGGATTAAATCCCAATCAATGTGTATTTAACCATTCTTGTATTAAATCATGACATGACAGGACAACAAAATTGTAACAGGAAAATCATGTTCCTTCTTGAAATTATAAACATATTTAATCGTTAGTAGTTTTGGTAAATATTAAGTATTTAATCATGAATAGTTTTGGTAAATAATAGGTATCATAGAAGAAATTAATAAATTGAGTTCTTGTCTTTTTATTATGTATACTGAATATCATATTTATTCTTATTGTCTTTTATTGTGTATATTGAACATGTTATTTCTCGCAACTTTTGATCTTCCTAGATCTTCTATTCCTTTGGTGTATCTTTGCACCTTTAGGGGAAATTTCCAGTTTAAAGTCTAATTCTTTAAAGGGTGCTAGCTCAATGGAAGAGCACCTGCTTTACAAGCAGGAGGTTGGTGGTTCAATTCCATCGTGCCCTGATATTCATAGGGAATGGCAGCGATTAGTTTTTAGTGACAGATGCTCCTTGGACCATCACCAATGAGCTTATGGTGACATTTTTCGACCCTCACCAAAATATGAAATGGTGACGGTTAACGAACGCCACCATATATATGCATCAATAGCGACGACCATGAAAGGTCTGTCACCATAAATCGTTGTTGTTGATAGGAAATGGTGAGGGTCATTGTTTATCATTATAGTCATTATTCGTGACGGACCTTGATGTCACTAATGAGCTTATCATGACATTTTTTGACCCTCATCAAATATGAAATGGTGACGGTCAATGAATGTTGCCATATATATGCACCAATAGTGACAGCCATGAAAGGTCCGTCACAAAAAATCGTTATTGTTCATATGAAAGGGTGACGATCACTATCTGTCATTATAATCAATATTCGTGACGGACCTTGAATGTCACCACAACACATACTTTTGGTGACGCCACCTTTGGTGACACTCAATTTTTTTGTGAAGGAGGCTATTTTCCGTCACCATTTCTCATATGAAATGGTGACGGTCACTATCCGTCATTATAAATCATTATTGGTGACGGACCTTGAATGTCACCACAACACCTATACTTTAGGTGACACCACCTTTGGTGATGTTCAGTTTTTGGTGACAAATTCTCTTTTGACCCTCACCAATGAGCTTTTGGTGACATTTTTTACCCCTCACAAATGTCCTTTTTTCTTGTAGTGTATATGTTGTAATAGCACAACAGATTCCAACTTACCCTGGATATATTTCAGGCCTTTTGTGTTTTTCTCTCGGCAACTAGTTGGCTGTTGTAACAATTGTATATTTGTAGATATTTAGTTGTCAAATGGAAAAGATAGTTTTCCTGAACATTTGTATAAGAAGGGCCTCAGGGCTGTGAATTAGGGTTAAGCGTGAAGAGACTGATATTGTAACAGAAGTATTTTTAATCAATTGAATGCACATTGTTTTGTTGTTCTATTTGTAAGCTGAGTTTACTGCAGCCCTGATCAGAGAGTTGCGCCCACTCTTTTGATCAGGTGTTGCATTATTTCCTGTTGTTGTGCAAACCCGCGCCCGCTGGGCACCGGGAGCCGACCGGGCGAGGCCACGGGGGCGGCCCAGCCGGCCTCACGGCCCCTGCTGGGCGAAGGGCCGATTCCCGGCCGGCCCCCGGCGCCCGGCGGGCGGGCTCTGTGGGCGGCCCAGCCGGCCTCATGGCCCCCGCTGGGCGGAGGGACGATTCCCAGAATCGGCCCTCCGCCCAGCGAGGGCCGTGAGGCCGGCTGGGCCGCCCCCGTGGCGCCACCCGGCCGAGAGCGAGGGGCATATGGAACTTGATCAACATGCAATGCTTCATAGGTTATATAATAGTGTGGTCGCCTTATAAGACTCACATGCACTAATTTAATTGAATCCATTATAAACTCCTCAAATATAGCCCCAAACTAGTCACTTGCAACTGGAATGTCCTCAACATCCACAGTTCTTAGTTGACACTAGAAATCCTCAAATTTGATGGTATGCTCATCTTCATCCACATTGTCCTCATGGTACTTATAAAAAGCTACCATGTTGAATGTTGGAGAGATCTGAGCGCCTCGTGACAATTCTAGAACATATACATTGTCTAAAATTTTCTTCAGGATTTTACAAGGTCCAGTTTTCTTTATCTTAGACTTCCAACATGTTGTATGTTCCTCTTGGGAACCTCTTTTTCTGCAAGTGCTCCAACACTTGGTCACCTTCTTCAAATTTCCTCACTCTTATTTTCTTATCAACCATCTGCTTATATCCTTGACTGCTCCCATTAGGGGAATTTTGAGGTCTAGAATGGGCCTCCTAAAGCAATTATCAAATAGTAGTGGAAATAATAAAATAATATTATATTACATAATCAAATTTTAGAGGGAAAGAGTAAAAAAAACTACCTTTTCAACTCATATTTTCAACTTATCCCCCTATGAGTTTACTAAAATTCTAAGCGGGAACACTCGTTGGATTCATAATTTGATTCCTCATCCAAGGAGTACCCATGTTGCATACTTTTGATGGACACTGCTACATGAAAAATGAAAAATACATGAAAAATGTGATTGTAATCACACTTTTTCATGTACTTCTCATTTTTCAACAGGAGGGCAATTCCCGAAATCGCCCTCCCGCCGCAGGAGGCCGATTCCCGGAATCGCCCTCCCTCTCGGAATCGCCCTCCCTCCGCGGGAGGCCGATTCCCAGAATCGGCCTCCTGCCGCGCCGCGGGAGGCCGATTCCCGGAATCGCCCTGCCGCTGTGGGAGGCTCAAACTGATACCACGGGAAAATACAAAGATATTTTTGTACTCATGCTCAATACCCAAGGTAAAACCAAGGTAATGTCTTAATAATAAATTAACATGCAATTGGATGCATAAAACATGGAAAAATTGGCTTCAACTACACCCATAAGACTGCATCCATGCGGTTAAAGCCTCCAACCACATGCATAAGACTAACTCCATGTGGTTGTAGTTTCAATTTATTTCTGTTTGTTATTGTAACTGCTATTCTAGTATGATTCTGTAATTGCTGTGAGTGCTTTTATAATTCCGCGATTTATATTTAATTGATGTTATAGTAGTTTTTCTTGTTTAATTATTAAACATGTGTTTAATAGCAGATTATGTTATTTCTCTTGCATATATTATGCGCATTAGTCTTGAAATAACCAACACATCTGGATTGATAATTAATGTTGAAAAGGGTTTGAATATTCGTTCACACTTGGACACCAAAATTTTGGCATCGTTTCCGGGGAAGGCTAACAAGGTGCAAGAACATGATCTGCAATTGATCTAAGGATCAGTCTCTCGTCTTAGGGATGGAATTCATTACCCTGCTCTAAGTCTTGAGCGTAGGGTTTTGTTTTCTTTGCTTTTTCATTGTATTTTAGAACTAATCTCTCGTCTTGGGGAGGGAATTTGTTACCTTGCTTTGAGTCCTGAGCGTAGTGTTCTACCTTTCTGCTTTTTGATTATTTTTCCTAAGGGCCAATTTCTCGTCCCGGGGAGGGTATTTGATCACCCTACTTCAGGTCTTGAACTTTTTTTTTTTTTAGTTTATTTGATTTTATTTTTGAACCCACACTCTCGTCCTGGGGAGGAAACTATCCGTCCTTCTCCGAGTCCTGAGTGCTTCTGTTATTTTAATGATTTATTCCCACCAATTGCATGAATAAAGATCTGAATAAGAGGGGCAGAGGAAGATCCCTAAAGAAGGAAAAGGATCTAGGAAGGAAGACGTATATCCAAGAGATCATCACAAAGGTTGAATCAGAAGCATCTTCTTGTGTTGCTGTCAGGGTAAGGGTTCAGAAGAAGTCTGAAGGGAAGTTGGTTGAGCAGCCAGTGCCATTCATGATACCAGAGGAAATTCTTTCAACAACATAAGGAGGAATAAATAAGGTATCAATGGAAGAGATGCCCCTGCTGCCAGTAGAGGAGGAAGAAATAGCAAGCATGGGGTTAGAAGAATTGAGCAATTCCAATTGGGAAGAAGAACTCCTGAAGGAGTTTGCGTCACCACGAGACCAAGGGAGTGTTGTGAAACCTCTTGTAGTTGAATTGAGAAATTCCAATTGGGAAGAAGAACTCTTGAAGGATTTTGCATCGCCACGAGAGCAAGGGAGTGTTGTGAAACTTCCTGCAGTTGAATCACCCATATTATCAGTTGCAGAACCAGTTGAAATCCTGGGTGAGTATTGGAGGATATTCATGGCACCTACAAGTTCCTCTATTGATTTCCCAATTGGAAACATTATAGGTGATGCACCGATGAAGCCCATTCCTTTAACGACTTTGCCTAATTTTCATGGGCTTTCCTCTGAAGACCCCGATACATTCCTCTTCGAATTTGACATTGTCTGTCGAGGGTATGATTATATCGCTGATGCTCAGAAATTAAAAATATTTCCTTCTAATTTAAAAGGGACAACCCTACGATGGTTCATGGGTTTAAGGGGAAAGATTATCTCCTCATGGGATGAGATGAAGGAAGTATTTTTTGAGAAATAACATGATTACTGTAAATCCTGTGACATCAAAGAGGTGATTTTTAAGTTTGCACAGAAAGAGGACAAGAATAAGGAAGATTGTGTGGAACGATTTAAATACACACTACAGAGATCGGGCCATAGTGACCTTGACAAAGATATTCTGAAGATCATCCTTCTTCGGGCACTTAGGGAAGATTCCCTGCAACTTTTGAACATAGTAGGAAAGGGGGACATTTCGAAGGAAGACTTCGACACTATCTGTGGGTTGTGCATTCAATGTTCATGAGGGGCTGCAAGAAATGGACAAGGAATTCAGTCATCAAAAAATTCTGGTGGGGGGGTCACAAAGGCAGAAATCAAAAACCTACTGGATAGCCTAAGGACTGATATCCTAAATACATTATCCGCCCATATGGAAACTTTGCAAGTGAAACATAAAAAAATGGAGTTAGAGAATACTATGGATATATTTTTCCCATAGTGCAGAAAGAAGCATGCGCTGAAAGAATGCCGATTAAACACAGTTGAAGCTTGTGCAATCTGCGAATAGACCCATGCGACTAGTTCGTACCCTTATTTTCCTGGATTAAAGGCAATTTTTCAAGGGGCAAGTGAAGAAAATGCGGTAGATCAACTGTACTTCATGGGACCAAAGAAGCCATGGCAACCTTGACCACCAATTATGAATCCAGGTATGCCCCAGGACTCATCTCAGTATTTTAATAATTTTAATATGGGTCCCCAGTCTGTACCTTTTTCACCAATGTGGTCTCAGTATCAATATTCCCCCTCGCAACAATGGGTTCCACAGACTAGTTCGAATCCTTCATGGGCTTAGAACTGGCGTGGACCCTCAGCTACTAGACAATTTCCCGAATCTATGCCACAACAACAACTTCAGTTTCCCTCCAATGTACCTCCAGGAAACCCATCCCTTCGACCCCAGCTTCCTATCCAACCCAATTTGAATCATAATAATAAAGGGGTCCAACAAACTGACACTCTTAACCTTCCTTCATATAACATTTCTACCACAGGACTTAATGAGATAAACTTATGAACTGGGCGGGTAGTGAATGCTCCAACTTCACCTATTATGATAGAACAGATTGACAGTGAAGTTATAGAACCAAAACCTAAAATAGTTGGGGATAAACTAGACCAAAACATGATATATCAAACACCTCCCCAACCTACTCTTAACCAAGGTCATCCAATTACTCCACCATATCCTGAAAGATTGACCCTGAGTAAACAAAGCCCTCAAGCAGAGTTCTACTTCTTAGGAGAATTACAAAATCTTTTCGTTAAAATACCCCTGCTCCAAGCTATGATGGAAGTACCTATATATTAAAAAACTCTCAAAGAATATTGTTTTAAGAAACCTGGGAAGAAACCAAGGGATCCATTAACCATTCATGTCATGGGTAGACTATCTGACATCATGCTAGGAAAAACGATGCCTGTAAAATATGGGGAACCAGGGAACCCAATTATAACGGTACAAATCAATGAGATTGAAATCCCAAATGTACTGGTATATTTGGGTGCTACCATAAATATCATTACCTCCGAAACAATGAATGCATTAGGTCTCGAAAAAATTAAGCCAACTGCTACTATCTTGGAATTGGAAGATAGGTCTACAATTAAACCAGTAGGGAAGTTGGAAGACGTTAATATTTCGGTGGAATCATGGCACTATCCCGTGGACCTCCTTGTATTACAAACATGATCCCCAGTCGGTGTTCATGCATTGATCTTAGGAAGTCCTTGGCTCACAACTGTAGATTCCTATATTGGGTGTCGATCTCGACATATGATTATATCAAATGGGATGGTTACAAAGAACCTCACATTTTATCCTCCTCTGGAACCTAGTCCATCTGAAAAACTATTAGCTAGACATAAACCTCTGCTAATGGAAGAGTCCGAACCTAAAAATGAAGAGGTTAGACCAATCCTTACCATTGGGCAAGCCCTTCAATTCAAAATAGAAACTGAGGATGATACCATTAACACTTTTATTGATGATCCCAGTTCTGTTTTCGATTCAACTCGTCAAATTTTAGAGTTTTCCATGAGCTATGAGATGCAGGAAAATATTGAACCAGAAGATTAAATTGAAGACATTCCCGTAAATTCATCCCATGATAGCATTCCAATTGAAATTGAACCAGGGAAGACACTCATTATCAACCCAAATCTGTCAGAATCCTAGACAAAGTAGCTCTTAAAAGTCCTTCATGACCATCAGGAAGCTTTCGCCTGGGATTATACTGGCATGAAGGGGATCCCTTCTAGTTTATGTACTCATCATATTTATATTAAGGAAGATTGTCGTCTTGTGAGACAGCCCCAACGGAGAATGAATCCTGCTCTAAAGAACATTGTCAAGGATGAACTACAGAAATTATTGGATGTAGGTTTTATTTACCCCATCTCGGATAGCCAATGGGTGTCCCCACTGGTTATAGTTCCCAAAAAGAATGGTAAATGGTGGATCTGCGTAGACTATAGGGAGCTAAACAAAGCGACTCAAAAAGACTATTTCCCTTTGCCATTCATTGACCAAGTATTGGACACCTTGGCTGGGAAAAAGTTCTTCTCCTTTCTAGACGGGTTTAGCGGGTATAATCAGATATAGATAGCCCCGAAAGACCATGATAAAACAACTTTCACATGTCCATGGGGGACCTTTGCATACAGGGTTTTCCCATTTCATTTGTGTAATGCACCTACAACCTTCTAGAGGGACATTCAGGTTTTTGTTTTTTGTTTTTTGTTTATTTAGTTGATGATAGTGTTGAAATCTATATGGATGATTTTACTCCATATGGGAACTCATTTGAAGAAGGATTGGCGAATCTGGAAAAAGTACTCAAAAGATGTAATTAGACCCATGTATCTATGAGTACACTCAAATGCCATATGATGAGGGAAGAAGGAATAACATTGGGACATTTGCTCTCAGCTGCTGGAATTCCAGTTGATCCAACCAAGGTACAGGTAATATTGCACTTCCTAGTACCTAAGACACCCACACAGGTATGTAGCTTTATTGGTTGTGTTGGCTATTACAAACGTTTTATAGAAAATTTTGCTAAAATAACACATCCACCTTTTCAATTGCTACAAAAGATGCAGAATTTTTGTGGATAGAGGACTGTGAAGCAGCTTTCATGAAAATCCAGGGACTGGTTTGCGAAGCTCTGATCCTTCGAGGACCTAATTGGGAATTTCCATTTCACATACATGTTGATGCCTCTCAGACAGCAGTAGGAGCAGTCTTAGGAGAACAGGTAGATAAGACACCGTATGCAGTTTACTACGTCAAGAAGAATTTAATTCCTATTGAGTTGAATTACGGTGACTAAAAAAGAATTCCTGGCAATCATCTATGCTATTAACAAGTTCTGACACTACATCACCGGGTATCCTACTTTCGTACATACTGATCATGCAACAATAAGGTATTTGATGAATAAACCTATCACTCTTGGTCACATTATAAGATGGTTGTTGTTGCTTCAAGAATTTGATATCACAATAGTAGACAAACCAGGAAAAGATAATGTAGTTGCTGATTTTCTGTCCAGAATGGATAATGATGATGAATGCACATCTATAGAAGATAGTTTTACCAATGAGAATATTTTTGAAATTTCTACTAACCCTCTGTGGTATGAAAATATTTCTAACTATCTTTCTACAAGGAAGGTTCCCCATCATTTGTCATACAGGGAACAACAAAAAATTATTCATCACAGTGCCCGATATTCCTAGATGCCAGGGTACCTCTTTCATATAGGATCTGATAAGCAGATTCAACACTGTGTATCTGAGGATGATATTTATGAAGTGTTGAAGGCTGCCCATGATGGCCCTTGTGGGGGGCATTTTGTAGATAAAAGAAAAGGCCATAAGGTGTTACAAATGGGATATTAATGGCCTTATATCTTTCAGGATGCGCGATATTATGTCTGGAGGTCTGATAGTTGCCAGTGCATGGGGCAGCCCGGTTGATCTGATGAAATGCATTTGCAACCACAGGTAGTCCTCGAACCTTTTGAGAAATGGGTTATCGATTTCGTTAGACCCTTCAACCCACCCTCCTAGCCAAAGGCTCACATTTTGGTCTACACTGATTACGTGACTAAGTGGGTAGAAGCCAAAGCTGTTGCAAAATCAACATAACAGGCAATTTCAGATTTTCTATTTGAAGAAATTTTTGCTCGTTACGGTACTCCAAGGGAGATTGTTTCAGATGGAGGAGCACAATTTACATCACACATGATAGTAAGGCTTATGCAGAAATATGGGGTCAAGCACAAGGTGACATCTCTATACCACCCCTAGGCGAATGGACAAGTGGAAAGCACAAACAAGACATTGGAAAATATATTGACAAAAACTGTGGCATACCATCGTCGGGATTGGGCTCAAAAGCTGCTTGAAGCTCTCTGGGCATATAGAACAACATGGCGGAACACAACTGGGTTTTCACCATTCGAGTTGGTTTATGGGAAATCCTCATTGTTTCCAATAGAATTTAAAATCAGTATGCTCAGAATAGCTCTTGAAGTAGGTTTGGATCTGTCAGATGCCCATAAATAGCAACTGGCTCAGCTTAATGAATTAGATGAAATTCGTTCAATGGCTATCCAAAGGACTACTGCTATTCAACAGTAGAGGATAAATGGCATGATAAGTTTATAAAAAACAAGGTGTTTCATAGGGGATATTGGGCATTACTTTATGACTTATGCTTTAAGGATTTTAAGGGAAATATTTGCACTCGTTCGATGGGACCTTACGAGGTGGACGCTGTATTTGATAATGGAACAATCATGCTAATCACAATTGACAATACATGTGATTCTTTTGTAGCAAATGGACATCGCCTGAGACTATACCATCACCCAGCCTCTAAGGATGCTTTCATCAAACATCTCTCCGAGAAATCTGGTTTGAAGGTTACCAGTGCAGAGAACTCTTCCTATATATATATATATATATATATATATAGAGAGAGAGAGAGAGAGAGAGAGAGAGAGAGAGGAAGAGTTCTCTGCGTTGGTATACACACGCGCACACACACACACACACACACACACACACACACATATTTAGAGCAAGGATGTAGAGGAAGAGTTATCTGCGCTGGTAACCTTCAAACCAGATTTCTCGGAGAGATGTTTGATGAAAGCATCCTTAGAGGCTTGACCCTTCAACCCACCCTCCCAGCCAAAGGCTCACATTTTGGCCTGCACTGATTATGTGACTAAGTGGGTAGAGGCCAAAGCTATTGTAAAAGCAACATAGCGGGCGGTTTCAAATTTTCTATTTGAAGAAATTTTTGCTCGTTATGGTAATCCGAGGGAGATTGTTTTAGATGGAGGAGAAAAATTTACATCACACATGATAACAAGGCTTATGCAAAAGTATAGGGTCAAGCACAGGGTGACATCTCCATACCACCCCCAGGCGAATGGACAAGTGGAAAGCACAAACATCTCTCCGAGAAATCTGGTTTGAAGGTTATCAGCGCAGAGAACTCTTCCTCTGCATCCTTTCTCTAATATATATATATATAATAATAATAATAATAATAATAATACTATTTATTTGTTGTTACTCCTTGGATACTGCTACTTGTGATGCTGTTACTCCTTGGATGCTGCTACTCATGATGTTGTTACTCCTTGGATGCTGTTACTAATGATGTTGTTACTCCTCAGATGCTGCTACTCGTGATGTTGTTACTCCTTGGATGATGCTACTCGTGATGTTGTTACTCCTTGGATGCTGTTACTCGTGATGCTATTATTCCGGATGCTGCTACTTCTTGGATGATGTTATTCCTTGGATACTGCTACTCAATGCTGTTACTCCAGATGTTGTTACTCCGGATGCTACTACTCAATGTTGTTACTCTGGATGTTGATACTCGTGATGCTGCTACCCGATGTTGTTACTCTGGGTGCTGCTACTCCTTGTTGCTGTTACTACGTCCGCATCATTACTGCGCCGTTATTCTACCAACCGTCACTTCCTCCAGGTAGGCCGTCAGGTATGTCTCCATTTGACTCTTATGGATTGAATTAAATGTTTCATGAATAAGACATTGATGCCGTGGATGACTGCATTTAAGTTGGGGGGGGGGGGGGTGCCGTCATAACTAAACGACGACGTAATGACTATTCCAAAGTCATTATTACAACTTCGTGTTGTTGGTATGCCTTACGATCCTTACCATATTTCGTATAATCATTAAAGATGTATTAGGATCAGCAACATGCACATGTTTCCAACCGATCAGTCCTTTCCAACTCATGAGAAATAATTACTATCTCATCCATCGCACTTACCATACTCTTCCATGATTTTCTTCGTTTCCCGAGAAATCACCAGCCGTATTCATCGTTATTTCACCTCATTTTTCACCATATTGTTTTTGTCAAATTTGGTACCCACCACTCTTTCCAAGGGTCTGCTGTGTCCAGAAAGCTGTTACAGTCTCTATAGGATGGGCGGACTGGCTGTGCGGCATGAACCCGAAGATACAATCTTAGTCCGCAACAATGCAGTTGTGTGGAAAGTTTTCGTCAATGCATGATGGGATATCTACTTTAATAGATTGCAGGGATTTGACAAGGGAATCATGACAGAGTTTGCGCTAAATTTGAATGAGAATTGCTCTCGGTTAAGACGATTAGAAATTCCCATCACAGAAGAAGTAATCGCGGAAGTTAGTGGGCTAAGATAGCAAGGACAACAATGGTTTGCTCGGAGAATTCCCCTCTCGGAGTTTCCTGAACTATTTTTGTAGACAAGAGAAAGCGTTGTTCAATATGGGAGAGGGTATGAGCACAAATCTGTACCGTATCGATGGAATGAGGTAGCAAGATTTGTGATGAAATACATAACCTGCGAAGGACAGGCCACAATTATGTTCAAATACCATTTCAAAATCCCGTCTCACCTTTGATTCCCGCATTCATAGGTTCATTCCTTAAACATGCCTTTATTTTTATTAAAACAACTTCAACACATGGCACAGTCCACTTGGTGTTTGCGCCAGGTGCTGGCAGTCCTCTCCAATCATGGACTAGTTTGTTTTTTGGTCATGCATGCAATAGTTCGATTTCAAATTTCCTGGGCAGAACTCTGCGGGTCATTGGAAGAAGAGATAGTATCTGTTATTGCTGCTAGAGAGGAAGAACCAGTACCTTCGACTGATTTAGCAGAAGAGGAAGAGTAAGAGGAAATGGAAATATATCAAGAAGAACCGGAAGAAATGGAAATGGAGGAGAAAATTGGTGATATAGTCGAGGCTGACACACAAGAACCATCCTCGCTTGAGGAACCTACAGATGAAGGAATCATGGGTATAAGGGATGAAGTTGATACTATCCTACATTCATCGACTTTCATTAATGAAGAATAAGAAGGAGGAACACCAACTAGAGGGTTGGCAAGTGATGCTGTTTCGTAAGAAACAACATCACCTGCCCAAGCAAATATGAATATTGAAATAGGTAGGGGTGTCACACAAGAACCACCCCCGACTCAATCAGAATAGGAAGACAGAGAAGAAATGACCCGCGAAGTCGACACTACTCCATAAGAACCAGTATCGACCATAAGTGAGGAAGCAATGCACGAAGGATAGGAGGATAAAAATGAAACGATCCTCAAAGTTGACACTGTTCCACAAGAACCAGTGTCGATTCCAAGTGAAGAAGAAATGTGTGAAGGAGACTTGGCCCAAGTAAGAAACGAGGGCGATGAAGGTATTCCCCATTCTCCTTTTTAGTCTATGATGCCTAGAGGAGCAAGGGGGTTCCACTCATTCCAATGATTAATGGAGGAGATCACTATCCCACCAGTACTGAGGTTTTTTGATTAAGGGAAAGATGTGACCGATGTCGGTTCATCAATTGCTGATTCTTAGCAAAAGCATCTAGAGGCTAAAAAGGGAGAAGGAAAAACTGTGGAAACATCGGAGCATAGAATGGCCTATGAAAGCACTGACCAGGTGACAAAATTTCCTAAGGTAAGGAAAAATGAGAAGGAGAATGCTCCTGAATAAAGGGAACCAAGTAAGAAAGACCTAACAGAAAAACCAGTTGATGACATTAACAACGTTCCACCGCCTCCTGAGCCTGATACAGGCCCGGGAGATGAATTAATTGTCAAGTAATAATGGATAGAACAATGTTAAAGCAGGAGACTACCTCTCAAGAAAAGGTATCAACTTCAGTTTAATGAAACCATGCGATTGAAAAAGGAAGTTCAGAAGCTGAGAAAGCAAGAATCTTGGTTGAAGAAGAAGGTAAAAATATATAAATGGAAGGAAATAAAACAAAAAATTGAGGTCTCCTCTGCGGCTACACAGACTGGTCTAATTGAACATTTGTATGAAGCCCGAGAATTTTTCCTAGCTGCTGAAATTCAGAAATGGTAATCTGCTGTGAATGAACATAAGAAGGAGACAAAGCAGGTTCGAGAGCAGTCTGTCGAGATTGTTACAGGGTATGTAAACCAGTTAGATAGAGCACGACAGAGGCAAGAAAAATGACAGGGTAAGATAAAGGAGTTAGAAGAACAAGTACAAATGCTGTAATCAGATAAGGAGAATATGTTTACCTTGGCACAACAGGTAATGGCCTGTAGACCTCCCAGTCATAGTTATGCCTTATTCCTTCATGAAAAATTCCTTTTCTTCTGCCTGGAGAGTATATATAAGGAATTTTGTCATGAAATTGAGGATCTAATATAGTTCCTATGTATTTTGAAAATTCATGATATCATAGGTCAACACTTAATGTGTGAACTTTACATGCATGGTTATTTCCTGAAGCGTGATCAAGCCTTCAATCCTGTTCCATTTGTGAGGATATTCATTTGAGAGCCTTCACCTCCTACACTATCAATCAGGTTAAATGGAGAAAGGCCCATGATACGTTTGAAGAAAATCAAGTTATAAGGTCGCTGATGATAAGGAGAGAGCATGGCCAGGCAGCAAATATTTATAATAATAATTTTACCTTTTTAAAAATTGAGGGACATAAGGAACATATGCTGGCAACCCAGGAATGGTGTGCTAACCTCTGTGTTAGATGGCTAGTAGCTTTCTGGGGTGAAGCGCTGGAAAATTGTCAAAGGAGGTGGACGTTGTCATCATCAGTCGTCAGAGGTCGAGAACCTTTTGGAGCACCCAACTTTGCACAAGCATTAGAAAGTGTGTCGCGTTTTGTAGCATGTATTTACACCCGTGGGGTCTGATGGATGGGACTGAGGTTTCAGTTCCCCCTAATTTGGTTGCCAGAAGAGCAGTATGCTCCCGCATACAATGTCAACCAAGATTGGTGGAAGGATGTTGTTTTTACAGAAGGATATAAACCCCCTGGAACAGAGATGGGTGAAGAATATGACCTCGCGCAACTTCATGCCATCCACAGTCAGTCCAACCCAGATCTGAGAAGACGACGAGCTGCATGAGGACATGCAGATAGACTAGTTGGGGGGAGATGTTGGGTACCAAATTTGTATACTTTTCCCTTCTATTTTCACCCACCTTTCTACCTCTTTGTATCAGTAATTATTCTGAACACATGAGGTAAATCCCTTCCCACTGTGTGATATAGAATGTTTAATTAATGAAATAATAGTCGTGGATATTTTACCTATGAAAGTATTAACTCTGTTATTTCCATAGATTCGACAAGTAGAGGGATCACATCTGCAAGTCACGAAGCAACTCTGAATTCTCAGCATTATCTCAATATGCTGTAACAGCACAACATATTCCAATTTACCCCAGATCTATTTTAGGCCTTTCATGGTTTTCTCTCGGAAACTAGTTGGATGTTGTAACAATTGTATATATTTGTAGATATTTAGTTGTCAAATGGAAAAGACGATTTTCCTGAACATTTGTATAAGAAGGGCCTCAGGGCTGGGAATCGGGGTTAAGCGTGAAGAGACCGATATTGTAACAGAAGTATTTTTAATCAATTGAATGCACATCGTTTTGCTGTTCTATTTGTAAGCTGTGAGTTTACCGCAACCCTGATCAGAGAGTTGGGCCCACTCTTCTGATCAGGTGCTGTGTCATTTCCCTTTATTGATTTTTTATTTTTGTTTGTTATTGTAACTGTTGTTCCAATATGATTATGTAATTGTTGTGAATGCTTTTATAATTCTGAGATTTATCTTTAATTATTGTTATAATAGTTTTTCTTGTTTAATTATTAAACATGTGTTCAATAGCGGATTATGTTATTGCTCTTGCATATATTGTGCGCATTAGTCTTGCAATAACCAACGCACCCGGATTGATAATTAATGTGGAAAAGGGTTTGAATATTCATTCACACTTGGACACCAACACATATCTATATTCAAATAATTTATTCACTAAAGAACTTCAGATCAGTTATTCAAAACATAATTTATTATCTTTTTTGTATATAGACATGTTCTTAAAGTAATGCTCTTTTTATATACTAGTAATGTTGTTGTCGACTAACACGAAAGCAAAGATAACTAGTTTGGTAAATTAATGAAGGTTGTTACCTCATTCCATGTGTAAGAAAAAAAGGAAAATTAATTCATTAATGTTAATCCTGTAGTCCCAAATCACAATTCTGTAGGGAAGTTGGTACTTAGGTTAAATAACCATGGGGAAATCTGGGTAAAAAATTCCCTAGCCCAGTTGAGTTATGAGAGCACAATTACCGCTTAGGAGGTTGACCGAGTTAAGAAAATTTTTTATTAAAGAAATGAATTGGTACTCCTGAGGACTAACATTGAACAAAAATGCGTACATGTGTGGTTTTGATCTCTTGGTAACTAAAAATAGTCGTAGTAATTACTTAAGTCGTGATGGCCTAAGGAAATCTTAACTATTAAAGAAAAATAAAAACCTAAGTGCCTTCATGTCACTGCATTAGTTAGAGACAACAATAGTATAGCTTTGTTTAGATGAAAGTAGCAGAAAAATATAGTTTTCCATAGTAGAAATGAATGACAATGACTTCCGAAGAAATATGTAAAATGGGAAATGCAAAAAATTACTGAAGGGGCATAGGATGCACTCCATACACGCGGGAGTAAGTAATTAGTGCATGTGAATCCATATTGATGTTATTCCATATATACAAGTAAACTTTCCAGGACTAATAAATCTTGGAAAACTATGAATAGTAAGAGCATAAAAATGGATAATAGAGAATTTTTGTGATGGGATCGCTCTGCTTCTGCGACTGGCGACGACCGCGACTGAACTACCCTGCTGCTGCACTCTCTCGTGCACATGGCCCCTCCAGAGCCCATCTCGGAGGTGGCCCCTCCTCCTAATCAGACCCAAGCCTTCTCGACTCTGATCAGTTCTCTTGATCCTCCTCGCCCTAGACCGACTATTTCGAAAGTTGTCACGAAACTTGAAGGTATTTAGGAGGTTTCTCTTCCTCCGACTATTCTATGCATGGCTGCCCTTTCTCTCACTGAGAAGGGTCTCATTAGACAGTTTACTGGGCTATGGCCCTCTCCAAAGACTGTTAAAAATGGGGTCAAGCGCAACTGGGCAAACAAGATCAATGGAAAGATCTCAATCAGATTCTGCGGAAGAGGTATTTCACTTTTCATTTTGAAACAAAAGAGGACAAGGATTTGATATTCAGGAACGTCCCGTACTTTATGGACTCCAGAGGGCTCTATCTCAACAAATGGACTCTAGACTTTCACCTTGAACTTGATGTGCCAAATGCAGTCCCAGTTTGGGTGAGACTTCCTCATCTCCCTTTGCACTATTGGGGGGATGGCTTTGTCCGTGCTATCGGAAACACTGTAGGAAAGTTCATCAATCGAAGTGAGCCAAAGGACAATATGCAAGCTTGTGCCATGATCTGCGTTGAAGTGGATCTGGTAAAGGTCTCCCTGAAGCGATCAAGCTTAAATTCGATAATTGGACCCACATACAACAGCTAGACTACGAGAAAATCCCATTTAAAAGAAAGGTATGTCATTAATACGGTCATTTTGATAATAGATGCTTCAAATTTATTGATATTGAAAACCCAGATCCAGAAACTCAATGGGAAACCATTAAAAAAAAGAAGACTGCTTCGAACCCTAGAAGTACCGGAACTCCTTCGGCGCACTTTGCGCCTCCTCCCAAAGGTCCTTCCTCCAACCCTTCTTCTTCCTCTCAACAGTCCACTGACCCTTCCCAACATCCTTCTGACTCATCCCTCAACCCTCCCTCCAATCCATCCCTAGCATCTTCCAATCCCTTTTCCTCCCTTGCCCTTTCTGAAGATGACCCTCCCCTGCCCTCTATCCCTTCCCATCCTTCATCCCCCCAACCCTCTCCCTCTAATTCTCCCCCCCCCACCTCTTCTTCAGATCCCTCCTCAACCTGGATCACTAGAAAATCTACAAAAAATCATGGAGTCATTTTGGAAATCCTCAAAAAAATTGGCCCTGGAAGGAAGTCATCCAAACACCATAGATGTGAAGCTGCCCAAAAAGATATAGCCCTTGGAACTCAACATTCTATTGAAACCTTCATTCTAGGGAAAAACAGTAAAGAAGCTACTCGAAAAGAGCACAGAGGGAAGACAGGTTCACACCTTGCATTCCTGAAATGATGAAAGCCCTCTCTTGGAATTGCAGGGGTTTAGGGCACCCCTCAAAAAAATCAGCTCTAAGAGACCTAATGAATCAAGAAAAACCTGATATTATCCTCCTTCAAGAAACTAAACAAGGAGAACAAGAAATGGAAATCATCATAAGCAAAATGAAGAATTATATGGGCACCCACATGGAATCCAGAGGTGCCTCGGGAGGATTAGCCACCATTTGGAAACAAAGTGTTTGGGAGCAAAAAAAGGCTGTCAAAATGCAGAACTGGATAGGGGTAAACCTTTAGAGTATTAAATAGGACAATGAGATTATTATATATAACATTTATGGGCCTAATCATTACAGGGATAAAGATACTTGCTGAAATGCAATAAAAACTCATATTTACAATGAAGACAACCACAATATCATAATAGGAGGAGATCTCAACTTAATCTTGCATGCTAATGAAAAAAGGGGTGGAAGCTTCAACTCAGATCCATCAAGAGACCAGCCCAAACTTATCATCCAAGATCATGATCTGGTAGATTTCATTCCTAAAAACCGCAAATTCACCTAGAGTAATTGAAGGTTTGGAGTGGGTAACATCATGGAATGACTTGACAGATTCCTTTTGGCTGTCCCTCTCCTCTCTTTCTTCTCTGTTGCCTCCTCCTACATCCTTTCTTCCAATGCCTCTGATCACTACCCTATTACCCTCTCCCTTGGTGAAAAACCCTCCCACGACCCCCTTCCTTTTAAATACAACCCTTTGTGGAGTGACATCGCTGATGTAAGACAGATAGTGCATTATACCTGGCAACAACATGTCAAGGGGTCTCCCTCGTTTATTTGGGAAACTAAGTTGTAGAAGGTAAGATCGGCCTTAAAAGAATGGGCCAAGCTACACTACAAGGAACCTAACAAGATCAAAATAGAAATAAAATAAAAGTTGGAATCTGTCCACAATGTTATTGATACACATAGAGCGAATCAAGAAAACTCAGATCAAGAGAATTTTATCTATTGGAAATTGTATAAAATCAACAAGAAAGAAGAGGAGAAGTGGAGGATAAAATCTAGAAATATGTGGCTTCAGGTAGGTGACAAAAACACCTCTTTCTTTCACAAACAAGCTACAATGCGAAAGACAAGAAATAACATATCTTCCATCGTAGGTAATGAAGGAATAATTTAGATAGAACAAGATTATATAAAAGCTGCCACCACAAACTATAATAAAAACTTGCTCACTGAAAAAAATGTGTCTAAAGACTACTCAAACCTCTTAAGTAATTTTCCTAAACTGATTACGGAGGAGACAAACAACACCTTAAAAAAAGATACAGAGGAGGCCAAAATTCAAAATGCCATATGGTCCTTGCAACCAGATAAGTCTCTGGGTCCTAATGGCTTCTCTATCAGTTTTTATAGGACCTAATGGGGGTTAATAAAAAAGGATTTAACAAAAATGATCTAGTGGGCTCAAAGGAAGAAGAAGATTGGGGGCTTTACTAACTCCACCTACCTTGCTCTTATTCCCAAATAAAACCACCCCTCCTCCTTTTCAAGGTTCAGACCTATTTCCCTTTGCATCTCCTCTTACAAAATTATCACTAAAATCCTTGCCATGCGCCTTAAACCCCTCCTCCCCAATCTCATCTCGGAAAATCAAGGAGGATTCATCTCTCAAAGGTAAATCTCAGACTCCATTCTCCTTTTCCAAGAAGTTATCCATTCGAGTATGATGCGCAATGAGAAAGGCTTCATCATTAAACTCGATCTTGCCAATGCCTTTGATAAGGTGAGCCATCCTTCCTCTCTTTTGCCCTTCAACAATTGGGCTTTGACAATGACTTCATCTCCCTCATCATCGCTTGCATCTCTAACCCCTGGATCTCTCCCCTCATAAATGGAAGGCCCATCAAACTTCTTTCAATCCTCCCATGGTCTCAGGCAGGGTTGTGCCCTCTCTCCCTTTATTTTCATCCTTATGGTTGAATCCTTCAGCAAGGCCTTGGATCACAAGCGAAGAGTTGGACTCATCACTAGAATCAAATTCATAAATGGTGTCAAGAATATGAATCATTCTCAATTTGCAGATGACACTCTCCTGATGGGAAATGCTACTTACATCATTTCTCAAAGATTTAAATCTCTTCTTGATAAATTTATGCTTTACTCTGGAGGGCTGATAAATTATCACAAAATCTGTATTTATCGGTGGAATACTACAAACCAAACCAGTCACAACATAACTCAAATTTTTGGAGTTTCTTATAAACTGAATAGGGATTACTTCAATTATCTTTGGATGCTAGTCAGTGTTGGGCCTTTGAAGTCTGAAGTATGGAACATTACAATCGACAAAATGAAAAAAAGAGTGCAGAAGTGGGGATCATCCTGGTTAAATTTGGCTGGGCGGATAATCTTGCTCAAATCCACTCTCTCATCTTTGCCCTTGTACCACTTCACCTTGTTTTATGCTCTTATCAGTATACATATTAATATTGAATCCATTTTAAGACATTTTCTGGCAGGGGGGGAAGAATGAGAAGAACAAAAATACAATCTCGTCAAGTGGAGACAAGTCACTCAACATCAAGAAAATGGAGGGCTTGAAATTTGTATTCCTAAACTCTTAAACAACGCCTTTAGGGGAAAGATTGTGTGGCGCCTGATCAGTGGAAAAAAAACATGGTGGAAAAGAGTCCTTGAATCCAAATACCTCAGCTCCTCCAGCCAAAATCTCCATGATCATGATATTCCAAGCAGACCCTGCTCCAGAATCTGGGTTCTATGAAAGGAAGCCATCCCTTTTGTAAGTAGAAATATCTCCAAAGTTCCGCAAGGGGGTAGCAACATCAACATCTAGAATGACAGGATTATGGGGCAAGCTCCTCTTTTAGAAAGGTCGGGTACTCATTGAATTATATCCCACCTTCACAGTCTTGACTTAAATTTTTTAGATCAAATCTCAAAGTGGGATGAGCAAACCAACAACTGGATTGACTGGAATTTTCCTACTGTTCCCTCTACTTTGGAGGAATATCTCACAAATATCAAAGTACTTCTTCATCGTGTAGCACCCTTGTCTAAAGGTAGGGAGGACAACCTCTGTTGGGTTCCTTCCGGGTCCACTTACTCCATCAAAGTAGCTTACTGTCAACTCCTCAAAGAGCAGTTCCCTTCTCCACAATGGCCGATATGGAAGCTCATTTGGAAATCTGAAGCCATTCCAAAGATTAAAATATTTATTTGGACTCTCTTTAAAGCTAAGATCTTAACCTCTACAAATTTAAAAAAGAGGGGCGTTAATTGCCCTTCCAGGTGTCCCAATTGTCAATGCATAAAAGAGACATCATTACACCTCTTTGTGAAGTGCCTATTTGCAGTCCAATGATGGAAAGAACTCACTCCTTTTTCTCAGATTCAATTAGACCCCATCAACACTGCTCCTGATTTGATAAAAAGTTGGAAAAAAGTTACCCATGGGGGAAAAAGAAAAATAACATAGCCAAAAGGGTATGGGATACCCTTCCATATGTGCTTCTATGGAACATATGGCTGGCTAGAAATAAGATGATCTTCAATAATAAAAAGCATTCTCTCCGGAAAGTCTATAACAAGACTTGGAGCCTCACCATAGAAACTATGCTCTCCAAAAGCACAAGCAATATCAATGTCAGTGATCTTCAAGTGGAAGAACTAAATTTTTTGGGCAAAATCTTGGACAGTCCTAGTCACCTTAAATCTCCAGTTACACAACCTCATCAAGCAGAAAACTGGAAGATAAGGCTTAAATAAAAAGAGTTTATTGAATGGCTCGATAACTACAACAAACCAACTCTTTTTTTTGATGGAGCTTCCAAATCGAATCCGGGCATTGCAGGTGTTGGAGGATTCATAAGAAATGAAAATGGTAGTGTTCTATTCTCGTATGAATGGGGTCTTGGCTCCCTATCCAAAGACAAAGCCGAAGCCTACGCCCTTCTCCATGGTCTATAATTGGTAAGAAGAAACAACATGGTAAATGAAATGGTGTTTGGGGATTCTGTTATCATCATTAGCATGATGATTAAAGAACTCCCCATTCAAAACATCACTCTTCACAATATTATAAGAAGATGTCACACATTGTCAAAGGATATGAAAGATATTTTCTTCCATCAAATTCTCAGAGCTAGTAATAAGCTCGCTGACAACTTGGCTAAGAAATCATGTGGGAGACCAGCTGGTCAAATTCATTGTAATGATGGCCTATCCCTCATTCCTCTTCCATGATCTTGTCTCTGCAAAAAAATATTCCTTGCTGGATCTTCTGCAAGAATAAATCTGAAATATTCAGACTCTCCTGTATCTCCAGCTCATACCCACCCATGATATTATCTCCTAGTTCTCGTCCCCTCTCCTCCATTCTTCTCCCTCCCCATGTTATTTATACCTCTCTCTTCTTCGCAATGCATCACCTCCTTTCGCAGTGTGCCTCTGTCTGGCGCCTCTTATCCCTTGTTGTTATATCCCTTGCTTTGCTGCCCCCTTGCCCTTCGTCATGCATCCCTTCCCCGACTCCCTCTCCTACTTTTCATTTGTTTATCGCACTCCTCCCTTGTTCTCACATCTTCCCTCCAGCAACCCTAAATTCCCTCTATTCATTCCTTTTCATCATGGGGTGCAATGAGGATTTCTTTCATTGTGCAGAACTGCAGGCTGAAATGGATCAAATTCGTGCCCAACAGAGGCTTCTAGACGAAAAGCATCAAGTAGGTATGAATCTTCTCCAACACAGGGCATTGTCGCTCCATAATCAATCCAACGAGCTCTCCAATCGTTGCTCGCGTGTGGAAGAATCTATTCAGATTCTGAAATACATCCTTGAGAGATTATTAGCTCCAAGCTAAAGCTCCAACAATGTAATAAATGCTGGTACTGAAGATAACACTGATAAATCAACTGGATGACCAATAAGCATCGACTGATCCTTGCTCTCCCTCTCTTTCTGCATATGTCTTTTAATTTTGTTTTCCTTCTCTCACAGCTTGTCAGAATCTATCTAAAGTCTGTAATTCAGTGCATCTTGAACAATAGATTTAAAGGAGGCTTAACATTTTGAGTCTGCTACCTTCTTTTTCTCTCCACAACAACATCGGACTGTAACAAGGAAATATTTCCTCCTTTTTTTGGAATATAATATAGCACACGACCTTTTTAAAAGAAAAGAACATAAAAATGGATAGATTCATTCTTGAGTAATGATAACCTAGATTCCTCATTACTAATATTATACATGAGTTAACCAGAAAATCAAATTCGAGCGATAGATTCTAGTTTGCTAGGAAGAAAAGAAAAAAAACAACATTTCATCAAAATTGGAAAGATAGTTGCACGAATTATCACCAACACTAAATATATTTTGGCGCAATAAGACATATTTTTACAAATATACTGTGTGTATATATTGCACACTAAGATGACCTTGGGTCCTTGTAGATTAAATATGCTTACTTTTCAGAAAATAAGAGAATCAACAGAGATAGAAATATATGTATAAAAACTGGGATTTATTGAAAACAAGATACATTCACAATATCTAGAAATTATCGGAAACGAAAACACATTTATAAACACTACAAACTTTTACGATACAACAGGTTGAGTAAGAAATATATGCACCAGATAACCTCAAGGGTAATAAAGATAATTGTACATTAAATGTACATGGGTATTACACCCTTTTAAGAGCTATACAAGTCAATACAGAGGTGTTGTAAGTATGATGGCCAGTCATATAATTACAAGCAGAGTCCGAACACATTTTCCCTTGGGAAAGTGTTATAAAAAACCAACACCGCAACGAGTGGAATGAAATGACCTAGAACAGGGTGAAGAACCAACCTAGAACATGGAAAAAACTATTAGTTGAGGAACCTTACATGACATTACTTGGGTAGGCAAGTGAGAAGATAGCATTAGCCTTCATACCTGTACATGAAACAACCCATAGAATAAAAATATGAATTGTAAGCAAAGGAAATCGATTTGGGGAGACAAAAGGGAATAAAAATGTAAATTTAAGTACTAGCTATAAATAAAACAAATAATGAAGGTTACTTGTAGTTGGGACTATTTCAGAAGTTCCTATGTGGTTGTAGTGAAAGTACTAACAATACCCAAAAATTAAAATACTCTTCATTGGAAATTATGTTGGAACAATCATTAGTAGATGAGTATATGAGAAAATGATAATACCTTATGGAGAATGAGTTGTAATAACCCTTACACTTTCCTGGTCAATTAGAAAGCGAGCTGAAATCAAGTGGCTAGATCAACCTTTGGAATTTGTACCTACACCAACGGTGTCAAGGAGTGAAATAAATTAAAACTCGATTGCATGGTAATATATACAAACAAAAAAGGCTTGCAATTTCAAGAGTACTATTGGCTGAAAGTAGCCATCGACTTACCCAGGATCATTTTTTAGTGACAAGGACCAGAGTACATGTGCATGCTTTGAACTCGAGTCATTTATCCTTGAAAAACCCCAATTTTATAGCGGAAACTAAGGCCAGAACAAATACGAGTGACATGGATTTTTTTATTTTATTTTTATTTTTTATTTTTATTTATTATTTTATTTTTTAATGTTAACATACCTTTACTGTTAAAATAGTGGTTAAGGATACACCAAGGGAAAAATGTAGCAAAGAGTTTATAAGTTGAAATTTTATAGACATAACCTGCTCAAAAGAAATAAGAATCCCAAAAGTAAGCGCATTAGTTACGACAACCAAAGTGAGCGCTAACATGATCAAATGGAATGCAAAAATAAAATTATACATATAGCCCAGAAAAAATATTTCTTACCAGTGGATAGGGGTTAATTATGTGTTAAATAGATGACCACTGGAATTCATAGAAAATACCTTAGGCACCGCCTACTTCTTAGCTCCATGGTTGTTACAAGTCAATTTGGGCATCATCCCAAAACACATATCAATATCTATTAGGGTCTATCATACTCTAAATTAGTTGCTACATGCCCTAAACAAGTCACTCCATTGGTGGTTTTCCTTCATGAAAGTTTCACTTCTTAGACAGTTGTAACTGCTTTGAAGAGCATCTACTCCCATGCAAGGCTACGTTGCAAAGGATCTAGGCCCACTTTAGAGTGCGTTGGTCGACTGGGAGTGAAATGTTCATTGGATTACAGGAATATTCCCAACCTCTAGTGGCTTCTAGAAGTTGTTCCCACTTTCACATTATCTGATAGCTTCGAATATGGACACTATGAATCCATTAAACCTCTTATCCACCTATTCCCATGAACAAGGAAACCTTTTCATCCATTTTCAGGAAATCCATACAATGATTCATTTATGTCAAACTACCTTCATCTACTTATAAATAGGGAACTTATCATAGTGCACAAGAGAGAAATAATTTGTGTTAAGTAGAGTTATGCTGGTGAGATCACACTCTTGGAGGTATTGCGCATGTACTATGATGCTGTTGGATCGTTGATGCTGGATGTGATGAGGATGGGACTAAATCTGGATGAGTGACAACGAATCGATCAACTGGTTGTACTCTTCTTTCTACTTCATAACAAAGACATGTGTTCCTTTCCTAATGCACGTTTCAATGATGTTATATGTGTATTTATGAGTTTAATCGATTTAGTTTATTTAACTTGAATAGATCATATTTCCTTTATGATGTTTTTTGTCTTCTGTTTGCATTGCAGGTATCAATCGAGTGAGTTAAGTTGGATTGAGAGCAATGAAAGCGGTGAATGGAGGTGAGGAAAATCGAACATATTACAAGTAGGTTTTCCTCCCTTTATCTATTCATTTTAAGGAAAAGGTCAAATGTATTTCTTTATGTTGTTCTAAGTGCACCACCACACTTAGGGAAAGCATACTTATTTGTAGGTTTGATTTATGTAAAACAAATTAGTGTCATGCTAGGTTTTGACACCAAACACACTCTGTGGTGCTAGGTGTAGTGCCTTTGTGACATTAAACTAACATATCTTCTCCGTAGAAACAACTTCTCTCATCCAAGGTAGCCACGGATCGAGATTTTCTTAGATAACCCTAAGAAATGAAGAAAGAGAGTCTCCGCACAAATTACCAGGGAAAATTTGTGGTTAAGGGTTTAGGGTTTGAGTATCAAACAACAATTGTTGGATTTCCTCGAGTAATCTGAATCGTCCACCGAAAACCAAGACTGAAACCCCATCTAGCCTCCATGTGATAAACGTGTGATAGAGGATGTGTGGCAGAAGTGGAATTTCACAAAATGCCCCAGGCGTACGGCTTCCCCACCATTTACTGGGTGTATGAGTGAACGTTTCAAAATGCAGTATGTTAATTAATAAAAAATAAAATATGGCATTATAGATATACATAAAACGACAAATAACCATGGTGCTTGGAGACTAATATCAGATTGTAAGTTGTAAACTAGAAGGACCTTGGTGAAGTATGCACATCACATGAATTATATAGAATGGTGGTTAGAATATCAAACAAGGATTTTACCAAGACATCATAAGGTGAGTGACATGAAACTAGGGAAATCATAACTGGATTTTAAAATTAATGAGACGTTTAATGATGGTAGCCACACATAATCATGTAGGTAGTCGAAGTGTTACATGTAGAGGAATGTGGCGTGTATTTAAATTATGGATACCTAAAGAGAATATCTGTATAATTTGAGTTGATCATTATATGTTATTCTACTACAACGTTCAAATAAATAGACACTGATTTACCATCATCACAGTGAATGAGCAAAAGAAGATAGTAATTAGAGTATCTAAAAAAATAAAAAAATATGTAGAATATAGGTATATGACAAGTCGCATCAGAGCCCATTTTTAATACTCGGCCTGCAATAGACCATCATAGTCTAGAAAATTTTCTGCGTAGAAATGTTATGACAAAAATACTGATAGTGGGTTGCACTGGCTTATAAGGTACATAAGTGAAGAATATTGCTCAAGATGGCCAAAGAGTCTCCTCGAGCCATAATAGGCGACAAAGAGTTATATGTTGAATTTCGAGGAGGCAACACTACACCAAACTCTTAGTTTATGGAGGTTATTAAAAACCTGCACCAAGAACTAGCTCAACTTAGAAACAACAATGAATGGTTATTGAGGGCTAGTGAGGAGAAGGAACGTATGATAAGGGAGTTGACAGAAAAATACATTCATAAAAGTGTAGAACCAGAAGGGTTGAAACGGAAAGAGGTAGAGACAGAGTCGGAAAAGTATGAAAGTGCTATAGAATCAGATAAAATGTATTCAAAATCACATAATAAAAAGAAGAAAATAGAGTTTGCAGGGATAATTTTGGAAAATCAAACGCACTACTTTTGATGGGGAAAAGGAGGAAGATGTGAAAGCGTGGCTTCTTAACATGATCGAATACTTCCAGGTGTATGAGTATGGAAGTAATTTGAAGGCTTGACTAGCTATTTGCTAGTTGCAAGGAAAAGTCAATCTTTGGTGGGAAGAAGCTAAAAATATACATCTGTTGGAAGAGAAGATAATTTATTGGGAGGAATTTCAGAAGCAGTTTAAATATCGATACCTCAGTGAATGATATTATGATGATTGTGCTAAGGAATTACATGAATTAAGGTTAGGGCCACTTACCATGGAGGAGTTTGTAATGAAATTTACAAACTTATTACAGTATGTGCTCTATATTAAAGAGGAGAAAGAAAAAGTACACAACTTTTTGAACTGTTTTCCAGCACCTTACAAAGAGAGGATTGAATTCGAAAATCCTAATACCATGGATGAATTAGTAAGGAAAACTAGATTACGTTACCATTATTTCAACAATAGAAATTAAGGGTCAAAATCATGGAAAAATACGGATAAAAAAAACTGCCATGCACATTAAAAGAGAGAAACTACCTTATCTTAAAATCTTTGGAAAGGAGCATAAAAAGGGAGAAGTTTAACAAAGGAAGTGTAAATCAACTGGCTCAGGTTCACAAGACGTCAAATCCCGTGAAAATGAACAAAAAATGAGCACCGGGGCCAAGAAAAGGGAACCACTGAAGGGATGGGCATGTCGTGAACCACATCTATTAAGGGATTGTCCAGACAAACCACGATTAGTTAAAAGTATTCAAACATTCCATGAAGCAACCATAATAAATTATGTGGCCTTAAATATCCCAGAATCAGTGCAGAATTAGAGGACAGGCAAGTTGAGCATCAATATACTATGATTGGGATTGAAGGTATTATCCAAAACCAATATGTTTATGTTTTAATTGATCATATGTCCAGTTTAAGTTATATTAGCCCCCAAATTGTGGAAAAATGTAAATTATAATCATAAAAAATTCAGAATGCGTGGTTGGTACTGTTAGAAACTTGTACCAGACAAAAGGTAACTCATCAAATAAGCCAATGTCATGTGGAATTGAATGGTTATTCCATAGAAGTTAATTTAAACTTTCTTCCTTTAGGATCATATGATATATTAACTGGCATGAATTGGATAGAAAAATAGAGAGTTCTCATAAAATGTTTGGAAAAAAATATAAGTTATATAGATCAAAATGGGATTGAACATCCGATATCACAATCTCAATGATACAAAAGTTAAGTACACATACATTGAGAAGCTCACTTTGGCAGCTGCTTAAGCTATACAAATATTCCGCTATTATATCCTACTCCGAAAGACCATTGTCATTTCGGATTGAAACCTATGACATACATTCTGTCACGTCAATTGGTGGGGGGGAAATATTCAAAATGGATCGTCATTTTGCAAGAGTTTGATTTGGAATTCATCAAATCGAAGTCAAACAAGTCTTTGGTGTTTTTTGAGCTTATTTTTGACCTTCCTTCGAGTAGCATCGATCCTACTATGGAACCGTAAATTCTGGATGAGTCTTTGTTTCTGATCGAGTCATCTGACTCGTGGTATGGAGATTTCATCATCTATCTCCAGACCCAAAATTTTCGGCCCAATACCTCTAGCTTGCAACAACCACCTATTCGATACCAAGCCAAATATTATTTGATCGTTAGCGATACAATTTATCATCGTGGTGTCGATACGATTTTACGTAGGTGCCTCACGCATGAGGAGGCCGAAAAAGTTCTAATGATTTCATTCTGGTGCATGTGGTGGAAATTTGTCTGGTTATGCTACCGTGCAAAATATTCTCCGCGCTGGTTACTTTTGGCCTACAATATTTCACGACTGCATTATCACGGTTATAATTTCTCATGCTTGCCCTATATTTGATCATAAAACCCGCTTTCTGGCAGCACCGATGCATCCTATCGTCGTTGTTGGACCATTTTAAAAATGGGGCATCGACTTCATGACATGTAACCCCCGCTCGGTCGGGTGGCATGTGTATATTATTGTCACCATTGAAAATATTAACAAGTGGGCTGAGGTGATGCCTACATTCATCAACATGGGACAGACAACTACATTGTTCTTTTTTAACCATGTTGCTACACGATTTGGTGTACTGTAGGCCATAATTATAGATCACAATTTTTTTTTTTCGCAATCACATGATGGATGAGTTGAGTGCCAAGTTAGGACTATCACATGATATTTCTACCCCTTATTATGTGCAAGCTAATGGACAAGTTGAATCTATCAACAAGATTCTTAAGCATATGCTTCAACGCATGATTGGGGTTCATAAATGAAACTTGAATTTGATCCAGTACTCGGATTTGTGGGCATATTGAACCTCGGTGAGAAATGATATCGGATTTACTCCCTTTTAGTTGGTTTACGGTCTGGAAGCTATCTTACTGATATAATGCGAAATACCATCATTGAAACTTGCGATTGACCTGCTACCTGACACTTTTGAAGAAGAGGCATGTCTTTTAGATCTCATCCATCTAGATGAAACACATTGTGAAGCTGCATTGGAAAAAGCAACACATAAGAGACGAATTAAGGCGCAATATGACAATAATGTCAAGCCTCACACCTTCTTGGAAGAAGACCTGGTCTTTCTTTATGATCAGAAAGATGATAATATAGGAACAGGGAAATTTGAACCATTAAGGCACGCCCCCTACATTGTCAAGCACATTCTGGCTAAGGGTGCCTATGAGTTGGTATATTATGATGGGATTCCATTGACGTAGCCTTGAAATGGGTTGTATCTTAAATGTTACTATGCCTAATTTTGCGTAGTAAACACTGTATTATATGCTTTGATTGTGCGTGTGTAGCAGTGTGTCTTTTAGAGTTTTTCATGTGGTTAGTAATACACTTTGCATTTTTTATGGATTTCAGAATCTTCAGAACCATTTGTTGGATATGCCGATGGTGCTAGTCATAGAACTCAGAATTTATCCTCTGCAGCATGGGCCATATTTTCTCCAAGTGGCGAGTTAGTGAGTTTCTAAGGGATTTGTATTGGTCGATCGACCAAAAATATCACTGAGTATAGCAGGTTGATTGAACTACTCTCTGATGCCATTTCACTTGGCATTTGCCGCATCATCATCAGGATGGGCTCACAACTTGTCGTACTACAACTTACTGGTGTTTATATTGTCCAAAATCCAGCGATTCATCGCATGTTCCTTAGAGTTCGTCTTTTAGAAAGACATTTTTATTACATTCAATATCAACACATTTCCAGAAAATTTAAAACTTTGGTTGATTCATTGGTGAATTATATGTTAAATAGGCATTTGCAACATATGTAAAGATATATTTTCAATTCACATCATACAATTGAATAGGATTTCACATAATCATAGAAAAGCACTGAAAGTAAAATAGATTCATATCAAGTTTTTTACAATTTTCTTTTCCAAGGCATGTTGGTCATCTAACCTCAAAATGTATACAGACATAGCATAATATAAGTAAACCTAGTGATGATCATGATATCAGGTAACTGCTTGGGCTATCATGCGCAATAGCCTCATCCAACTGCTAGGCACACCAATCGTATGGCGCTGCAGCCTCATAGGTAACTCCTCGATTCGGGCATCCGGTATCTCAAGAGCCAATCCCTCCACATGCTTCTGCAACTCAAAAAAAGTCTCAGCTAAATCCAAATCCCGAAGACTGCTCTCCCAACAGTCCTCTCTATTGGTTCTCCCACTTGTTGTGCACGAACCACTGGTCGAACGGTACCTACATCTACATACATAAAATATATTTTGTTTAGTCTTGGAAACATCAAAAAACATAAAAATATGTAAAAAACCCAAAAAAAAAAAATGGTCAACATTTTACTTATAGCAACCCATTGAGCGTCGACTAGTAAAATCAAATCTGGATCTCCGCGGAAATCCATCCCTGCATATGGATACTCCTCTATGAAGATATTTTGTCTTCGAAGCCAACTGAAGAATGCAGTGGAAAACGAGATCGATGATTGACCAACATGTCTAGCCATTATCTTGACCCATCGTTGCATTTGTGGATCTCTAGGACAAGCTAATTCCAGTGTCACATGTTATGGCTACATCAATGGAACTCGCTCCAAAAAAAAAGTGATCAAGATCGAACCATAGCTGAAATTTTTGGTCTTTCCACTTTTTACCTTGGTCAGTTGTTCTTTCATCTGAAGGAGTACTGCTTCAGCCCAGTTGAACATGGTTGGCTCGAGAAACTCAAGTGCATGCTGCATATATGATTTGTTCGCGACATGTAGTGTCACGCTGCCAGCTAGCTTTGCAATAGTGAATAGGAACATTCACAAAGGCATATCATGCACATATTTTATATTTATCTTTCCATCTTTGCTAGGCTCATTTCTTGGTCGACAAAACTGTCGAATGTAGTCCTTCACTATTTCACTGCCATGAATGAAGTCCACAAGGGAAATGGGGGCACCATGTCTCGACAAACCTGTTATAAAGTGAATGTCATCAACCAATACTGGGAGCACTTTGTCCCTAATGTCAAATGCCTGTAGTGCCAGGTCCCATGAACGGATCAAGAACTACAATAGTTCCATGTGTTGCCTCATCCTTGACAATCTGAAGTACCTGAGAAATCCATAGTCTTTGAGGGCTCTCACAGTGCCAGGATCATTTAGGGAAACCATATCATGTTCTTCATGTTCTCTTTCTCACCTTGTAATCGAAATTCTAATCTGATCAAAGTCTGAAATCACACTATAGGCTTAGTTAGGATCCATTCCATGCAAAAAATTGGAGAAATTTTGGGTAGAAAACAAGATGCAAGTTTCTGAATTGTGCCCGATGCACTCCTGAGTGGAAGACAGAGCGTTGCATAGGAAATAGCCTTCTTTTCAGCCTCTCTGCAATGCACTTTTCAACATTTGAGGGTGTGTTGGTCTTAGGGCATTGTATATTTACCTTAGGAACCACAAAGCCCTAAAAATTGTGCATGAAACTAAACAAGAATGAAACCAATAGAAAGAGGAGGGTAAGATCTTCTACCTGGTCCAAACGGCATGAGAAATGATCCACATAATCTGTTGTAATCAACCGCTGAAGTTCGAGGGTAAAACAGGCTCGGAGCACTAAAATTCGAATGGTAAAGGTGAAATGGTAAAACTGATTTGGTAATTTCTTATTTTAATAGTATTTTTGGTTAATTTATGCATATTTAATGAAATGAATATGGTTGTTATGCAAAATTATGAATTACGGATAAAACACATTCCCGAAATGTGGTGCTATGCATTTAGAACAATAGATAAAAGTCTTTGCAGACACTTTCTCTAAGAGTAAATAGACACATAGAAAGATAGATGAACTTACTTGTGATCCAAGCGCTTCTTATTCTCCTTGTGTCGCTCTTGCTGCAGCTTCCAATCCAACTTAGATCGCTAGACTAGTTCCTGCAAGTATAAACGCTAAACAACAAAGAGATTGAAATATACAGATGCCTATTTATCTTAATCAGTTAAATCGATTAAACATGAAACATATATATCAGTTAAGAATCCATCATATAAAAAATAGAAACATAAACAAATGCATATATGGGAAAATGAGCAGCAATATTTATTAATGATTAGAAGGGGGAAGTTACAACCAATGATCCATTTGATGTCACCAGTTCCAGCATCATCCCAACATCTCACCAGCAACATATCACTCATATCACTCTCTCAATTGAGAATCCAACATCATTTCTTTACCAAATTTCTTCCTTTCTGAGCACTAGTATGTGTGCTCAATTTATAGGGCAATTGAAGGTAGTTTCTCAATCATTGAATTTCTGATAATAGGCAAGACATGTTCCCAAGCTCAGAGGTGTTAGATGGACACATGGATTCGAAGTTTGACACATATGGACTCCTCTAGAAGGCACTGGCCATGTGGATATTCCAGAACAATGACAATTTCGCTCCCATTTGACTAATTCACTCTTGAATGTCAGGAAGTGCTTTGCAAATCACCCTTGAATGGAGGTAATTGCATATGCAATGCTGTTAGTCCCTTGAGAGGAAGCATTGGTGAGCTCATAAGTGATATAACATATACTTCAAGCCTTGGAAACCTTGCAATAGAAGTCATGAATGGCTTGTTCTTTTCTTAAGGCATGTAGGAACTGAAATGATAGGGGATGATAGACCCTATTTCATTGGTCCCGGGGATGATGTCCAGTTTGACTAGGTCATTGGGAATGATGCCCAAATTGACCTATAATAGTTGCCCGCTAAAGCATGAAATCAGAATAATAACAATTTTTTTAATGAGATGCTTTACGATGTTATGGGCTGGAACGAAAGCGGAGTGGCGACCTGCATCAATCTTATAATACATTACATCATGAAATATCCTCTTGATCACAAATTACTGAGGGAGGCATTCCCATGCTCAACACATAAAATATCTAGTAACATGTAAATAGTGCAGAAAGTTGTCTACATTGGGATGTTTCCCAATACATACATGCCTACAGATATAGGCCCATGTTTGGATGACGATCTGTATGTAAGGTCACCGTACGGATAATGTGCACAACAATCCTGAAATTGCAGCCAGGATGGCTGAAACTAGATCTGGGGTCTTCTTATCTCATTCACTCGATCATTCAGGTACAAGTCTAGCCTTTCGAATATATGATTTTTAGTCAAACATGGTAAGACATCGTTTGATTACCAGCTAATGATGTGATATGTTAAAAAACGTGAGAGAACCACCATTGGTGTTAATGGATCTCAAGGTACTGCAGTACATTTCATAAGGCATGAATAGATTATTTGATGTCAAATGCCAAAAAAAAATATTTTAGTCAAAAGTCCAGAAGTGAGGATCTTGTCGATGCTGTTGTTAGTGTCATAATATGAATTCTGCCATTAGTGATTAATATCATTCCTTTAATTTTCATTTTAGGTGTCTCACTCTGAAATTTTTATATCATTCTATTAGTTCATGCTAAAAATTGTTTCACTAATGGTAGCCTTCCTCAATGAAACTTCACTCTCCCTCAGAAGATCACATTTGCTGACTCACTTTCATGTCTTCTTGAGCATAATAACACCTATGAAAAGCTCGTTTCACCATGTCTTGTCTCAGTTAAAGTCAACCATGGAAGTCAGGTTATTCAAAGTCACATTAGTTCATTAGGGTTTTGTCTTTCAAGGTCCAAAAATGCACCATTTCATTTGCATAAGGTTAGAAAAGTATCAGAGTGATCCCAATAATGTCTCTTTACCATGTATATATGACCTCCAAGATGGTTTCCAAAGTTGTAATTTAATTTCAAGTGTGAGTTTCATTCCAAGATGTAATATTTATTTAAAAAACAAAGATGTAATTTTTATATATTCGTGTAATTTTATGTCAATTAAAATGTAATAAGTACTTAGTTCCCAAGGTTTCCAACTCAGAGATCCACATTCCAACACATCAAATGTCAAAGTGCAAGAGGTTTTAGTTCATCAATTGATCAAATGTCAAAGGTAGTTGTCTTTTCCCAAGGGTGCCCAAGTCATCATTGTTCACAAGTACCAAACCCTAATTTATTCTCCCACTGAGCTAAGGTTTTCCATGGAAACGAGAAATTTGAGAAGAGGAGGCATAAGGTAGGTCATATCAGTGAGTATGAGGCCATTCCAACTCATAAGATCATGTCTCCATCATTTTTTAACAAATCATTCCAAGGGTCAAGTCATTTGCCACTTATAGGGCCAGTTTTACTTCAAAATATTTTTATGACCAAACAAAGATTAATTTAACAAAAGTGAGAGATTTTTTTGTACATAAAAGGTCAAGGAAGAAAAAAATCCTTCATATTTTATACAGGTGTCATGTTTTTAGAGAAATTTCAAAACTACAGTGCCACAGGAGAGTTGCTGCACTTTTGGAGGGACATTGGGAGAATCCAATTTTCTCCTAGATGGAGTGTCCAAATGAATTTATTAATGCATCAAATGATAACTAGACAGATAGAGCTTTCCAATGACCTATCTTGAGCTCCATTTGGAGTTGAGGATGGCTTCCAAAAGTTTCCTGCAACAACACTCTGCATTTATGCACCCTTATTATTCACTTTTTGATTAGTCTTGTCAGAATCAATTTTTGAAAAATAAAATCAACTCCAATTAGAAAAAAGGTATATTTGGAAATCATACAGGATAATATTTCCAACGAGCTATCCTGGGCCTAATTTGGACACCTGAAACCCAGTCAAAAACAACCTACAAGTTGGGGATAAAATGACGCTGCACGTTTAACAAATGACTGATTTTTTCTGAGTTTTTCTACAAATTTGAATTTTAACTTGAGAAATGTTGAATTTACCTATGTAAATGATGAATATGAATGTAATTATCATGTTTTTACTATAAATAGGGTAAATACATTAGGTAAATCAATGAAATGAGGTGTAATGAATCAGTTCACAAAAGTTAGGGATGAGTCTCTTTGACCACCGTACACTCTAAGTTTCAGTTCAGACTTTAATGGATCAGCTCCTCCTCTCATGGATTCGACCCCTGAGGTTGGGAGAGCTTATTTGAGGCCTATATCATGTAATTTTTTACTCATTTTCAAGAGTTGGAGGTTGGAATCAGTTTGGATGCTAGTGTATTGATTAAGAACTAGTTTGGCTTGGAAATTAATGAAGAATTGCAGCTATTTCCTTGGGATTAATGTGGTATGAATGTTTGGAATAATTTTTTCTCTGTGATAATTTGTATGAATTTTTTGTAAGCTCATAAAATTTTCATGTATATTATATGATAAATTTCAAGTTGATAGGTAGAATACATATTTTTCATGCTCTATTTTGGGAATTTTTTCATAATTTTTCCATTTTCTTCAGTTTAGGAAGAATACATCTCCTATGCTCTTCCTAGCTCCTCATCAGTCTTAAAGCATCTCACAAAATCACCTTTAAGTGTCGAGCCTTCTACCTACCTTTCCACATCGAATGGACTACAATTGCATCTCATTTTCCCTGACCTAGTCCCCTTGACCTAATCCTCATCTAGTGAGCCCAACCCCAATCAAAACAAATCAAACCCTTATGAACTTCTTAGCTAGCCTAAAATATTTTTCATCCAACCCTCTTGGCTATGATTTTTATGGAGAGAGCCCTCTTTGAATTGGTAGGGCTAGATACCAAGTCAAAATATTGGTTTGTGGTTACCTCTTTTGGGATTCCTTCCTCAACCTTGGGAATCTGATGGAGTGATAACATACCAGCGCCGTTGCCAGGGATTGAAGAGACAAAATTTTCCCTGGGTGTACGACAAAGATCAGATTTGATTGTTGATGGTGAACAATGATCAGGCACAAATAGGCTGCGCATCATTCACCTGGAGACTCCGGTGTCGAAAAATCCCAAGATTCAGAATTCTCACGGCGACTCCACTCTTCAAGAACCGGTAGCCTGAAGAAACTCTTGGTGACTCACTGTTGTCAGAATGGATTTGATTGCTCGAAGGTATGCTCCTATGAATCAAGCTCATATTCTTGGTTTTCTGAACCGTATTCCTCGTATAGATTGGCAATCAAGACTGTCAAAATTCAAGGGTCAAGACGGTGAAGATGCTAGTTTGCATTTGGTCAAATTTCATTTGCATATTCATAGATTAAAGATTGAGTTTCCTAAAGATTTCCTGATGAAGATGTTTATGGCTACCTTGGAGGAAAAAGCGAGATCATGGTATGAGGATCTACCATCTGCTAGTTTATATTCTCTAAATGACTTTCATTCAATTTTCTTTCAACATTATCAAAGCTCTAATTCTTCCTTGTTGATGATTGATAGTTGTTGTGAGATCTCTGATAATTTCATTGAGTTTCTTGAAAATTTGTATGGGGCTGAAGAATGTTTAGATGATGAGATCATAATATCCATTCATGATTTTTCTTCCCAAGAAGAATCAAAAGTTTCCTCCTTGGATGAAAAGATCCTTGAGCCTTTGCATGAGAACCCTTTTCATCACCAACAAGAATCAGTAGCTCCCTCCTTATATGAGACAGACTAGGACCAAGAAAGAGAAGTGCCAATTCCCGATCTTGAAAATGAAAATCACCAAATCAATGTAAATTGCTTTAAAACTCATTTTTCTCCTTTGTTTGAAGATGAAATAGATAAGCTCTTGAAAAATTATGTTACAGTCCAAGAGAATGTAGATTTTCAGCTCTTACAGTGTTCACACAGTCAAGAATGTGTGAGTGAAGCATCTTCCACTATTGAAAATGAAAGTTTGAGTTTGAATGATGATATTCATGAGACTGATGAATCCATACAAGAAGTTGTTGTGAGTAAAACGATTTGTGATGATGGTTTCCTGCAAGGAGATCAGCTAACATATATTGTTTTCTCTCATGCAGAAGATAGGGTTATCATGTTTAACAATCTTGAAGAATTTTTTATGTTCAAAGATGATTTAGAATATGAATTTCAGAAGTATGAGCCTAAGAGAGACAACGTGCAAGTGACAAAGTCTGAATTTCCCGTGCTTCAGGAATTTGCAGCCAACACTCAGATAGTAGAAAGTCATACTTCCCTATGCCTTCCTATGGATCAACAACCAAGTGTTCTTTCAAATTAGAATGAAGAGTGTGCTTGCATTTTTGTTGAGTCTCAAGACAAGGTAACATTTCATATTTTTGAATATCCTTTTTCTAATTTTCTACAGTTAACATGGAAGATGTATTTTCTTGTTTTCATGGACTAGAAGCACATGTTCAATAGACACTTGGAGTGGCCTAGTTTTTGTTTTTCTGCCTGCTTGAGGAAAATGAGAGCAAAATTTCAGTAAGTAGCCATCTGTTGGATTGGTTACACTGGAAGGATCACTTCACATGATTGTACATATGTCTTCAGCAGGTAGGTGGTTGTCATCAGGATTTGAAGCCCTCAAGTCTTGGTGATGTACTACCATCAATAAGTTTAGTAAGTTCTTTATTTGAGTCAGTTTCATTCAGTTTATGTCATTGAGTTGTCGAATAGTTAGTCCTGCATTTCAATTTCAAATTTTTTTTTTTATCGTATTGGCCCAATGGAAGAAGCACTAATCTGCACAACCCAAAGATCTGCGGTTCTTGACACCTCTTTCAGAGCTTCCATCCCCAATAAGGCCAATTTTAGTGTCAGAATATGCATTCTTCCATTAGTGATTAATATCATTGCTTTCATTTTCATTTTAGGTGACTCACTCGGAAATTTTTATATCATTCCATTAGGTCATGCTAAAAATTGTTTCACTGATGGTAGCCTTCCTCAATAAAAAATCACTCTCCCTCAGAAGATCACATTTTCTGACTCACCTTCATGTCTTCTTGAGCATAATAACACCTATGAAAAGCTCATTTCACCATGTATTTTCTCAGTTAAAGTCAACCATGGAAGTCAGGTTATTCAATGTCTCATTAGGTCATTAGGGTTTTGTCTTTCAAGGTCCAAAAATGCACCATTTCATTTGCATAAGGTCAGAAAAGTATGAGAGTGATCCCAATAACGTCTGTTTACCATGTAAATATGATCTCCAAGATGGTTTCCAAATTTGTAATTTAATTTCAAGTGTGAGTTTCATTCCAAGATGTAATATTTATTCCAAAAACAAAGATGTATTTTTTATTTATTTGTGTAATTTTATGTCAATTAAAATGTAATAAGTACTTAGTTCCCAAGGCTTCAAACTCATAGTTCCACATGCCAACACATCAAATGTCAAAGTGCAAGAGATTTTAGTTCATCAATTTATCAAATGTCAAAGGGAGTTGTCTTTTCCCAAGGGTGCCCAAGTCATCATTGTTCACAAGTACCAAACCCTAATTTCTTCTCCTACGGAGCTAGGGTTTGCCATGGAAATGAGAAATTTGAGCAAAGGAGGCATAAGGTAGGTCTTATCAGTAAGTATGAGGCCATTCCAACTCATAAGATCATGTATCCATCATTTTTTAACAAATCATTCCAAGGGTCAAGTCATTTGCCATTTATAGGGCCAGTTTTACTTCAAAATATGTTTCTGACCAAAAAAAGATTAATTTAACAAAATTAAGAAAGGTTTTTGTCCATAATAGGTCAAGGAAGAAAAAAATCCTTCATATTTTACACACGTGTCATTATTTTAGAGAAATGTCAAAAATACAGGTTCCACAGGAGAGTTGCTGCACTTCTGGAGGGACATTTGTAGAATCAAGTTTTCTCCTATCCGGAGTGTCCAAATGACTTTATTTATGAATAAAATGATAGCTAGTCTGATAGATATTTCCAATGAGCTATCTTTAGCTCCATTTGGAGTTGAGGAAGGCTTCCAAAAGTTTCCTCCAACAACACTCTACGTTTATGCACCCTCATTCTGCATTTTTTAACCAGTCTTGGGAAATCAGAAAAAAAATGTATATTGGGAAAGTAGTCAGGATATGATTTCAAACGAGCTATCCTAGGCCTAATTTGGACACCTAAAACTCAGTAAACAATAGCCTGGAAGTTGGGGGTAAAATGGCATTGCACGTTTAACAATTGACTAATTTTTTCTGAGTTTTTCTACAAATTTGAATTTTATCTAGGGAAATGTTGAATTTACCTATGGAAATGATGAATATGAATGTAATTGTCATGTTTTTACTATTCAATAGGGTAAGTAAATTAGGTAAATCAAGAAAATTAGGTGTAATGAATTAGTTCACAAAAGTTAGGGATGAGTCACTTTGGCCATCCTACACTCTAGGTTTCAGTTCAGAATTTAGTGGATCAGATCCTCCTCTCATGGATTCGACCCCTAAGGTTGGGAGAGGTTGTTTGAGGCCTATATCATGTAAATTTTGACTCATTTTCAAGAGTTTGAGGTTGGAATCATTTTGGATGCTAGTGTATTGATTAAGAACCAGTTTGGCTTGGAAATTAATGAAGAATTGCAGCTATTTCCTTGGGATTCATGTGGTATGAATGTTTGGCATAGTTTTTTCTCTGTGATAATTTGTATAAATGTTTTTTAAGCTCATAAAATTTTCATGTCTATTGTATGATAAATTTCAATTTGATAGGCATAATACATGTTTTTCATCCTCTGTTTTGGGATTTTTTTCATAATTTGTCCATTTTCTTCAGTTTAGGAAGAATACATCTCCTATGCTATTCCTAGCTCCTCATTAGTCTTAAACCATCTCACCAAATCAAATTTAAGTGTCGAGACTTCTACCTACCTTGCCCCATCAAATGGGTTGAAATTCCATCTCATTTTCCCTCACCTAGTCCGCTTGAGCTAATCCTCATCCAATGAGCTCAACCCCAATAAAAAAAAATAAAAACCTTATGCACTTCTTAGCTAGCCTAAAATATTTCTCATCCAACCCTCTTGGCTGTGATTTTTGTGGAGAGAGCCCTCTCTGACTTGGTAGGGCTAGATACCAAGTCAAAAGCTTCGTTTGTGGTTACCTCTGTTGAGATTCCTTCCTCAGCCTTGGGAATCTGGTGGAGTGATAATAGCTGTAACAAACCTCATGGTATTGGAAGATGATGTTTCTAAGGGAACTTCCTGGATGATGATTTGACATCGACAGGAAGCCACTTTATTGTGAAACATGAATTACTGATTTTGGAGACAAAATGTGACTTGATATAGCGATGTTCATGGATGACTATCATGAGAATGAAAGTTTATGAGTATTGCAGAAGGATGAGTATTCAATGGATGACTTCCCTTGAATATATTGGCAACAATGAGATGGGGTGGAAGCATTGAACCAAAAACAAAGTGAAGGTATGATGAACCATAGGTATGAATGAATCGTCAAGAAGATTACCCAACCCAAACAGTCACGATGATGGAGTGAAGTGTGATGTTCAAGAGCGACCTATTACCGTAAAAGTTTTGTTCACTTTCCCAAATTTCCCCCAGTCATTTGTCGAGAAGTACCTATTTATTTTTTAACAAGCTTGAGAAGGGTAACATATGCTTGATCTATAATTCAAACCTTCGGGCAAATAATGTATCGCTATTTAATAATTTAACGAGTCTAGTGACGAATGAAACTCGATTTTTGCCATGATTGACAAGCCCATCGCCATTTTATGTTTTAACGAGCCTAACGACAGTGAAAAATCGGTCCTTTTTCATATTTAGAGAGTTTGAAAAATAATACAAAAGAAAACTCCATAGGTAATTTTTCGTAAAGTTGTCGCTCAGATCCAAAAAAGTGTAAAATAATATCTAAGAGAACCTCCTAGCCATGTTTGACTAAGGCATTACTTTTTCGTAAATAATCTATCTTAGTCTGGAAAAGGGTTAAACTTATACTAAGTAGATATCAATTCATTTACTTTTACGAGCTCGAAAAGTCAAGTACTCGACAATTTTTTTGCATTATCAAAGTCTGAAAAGAGATAAAAGAAGATTCCAGGGGTTCCTTTTTCACTGTTATCGAAGCTCGAAAAAGAGATAAAAGTGTGCTTCAAGTCCTTTTCATTTTTATCAAAGCTCCTAAAATAAGGATAAAAGTATGCTTTGTGGTCAAATCATTCTTGTAATAAATGTGCACGACTAATCTGCTCATCAGTTGCAAACTTATTCAGAACAACATCAAATGGATTAAAAATACCTGTTTCATGATAAAATTTGAATAAAACCATAGTCACAACAATAAATATGATTTGCAAATAATCAAATGACTAATTAAAAGAGTTTTAATATTCATTTTTACCATTTGAAAGTTACCATTTGTATTTTGGAGCTCTGAACCTGTTTTTTCCCGCGAACTTCAGCTGTTGATTGCGATTGATTCTATGGTCTATTTTCATCACCGTTTGATCTACGTTGGTGCCATAAACCCCCTATTTCTTTCTGTAGTCATTTCATTTTATTTCATTGTAAATTTTTAAGGATTTGGGCCCCTTAGGGTAAATTCTTTTTCAAAAGAGGGCAACGCACACTTGGGCATCGAAAATTGCATTGGAATGCTCTCAAAATGAAGCTCAGGTGCATATGCAACACACTGTCTATTGACCAAGACTGCATTGGGCGCAATTTACATTTTTTGATTCTTGCATTGTACCTAAATTTTGCCTAATTTTTTGCATGAAAAGGAGTCTAATGAATCTTATGGTTATGTTTTAGGGATTCATCGGACTGGAATGACGATTACTTGGAGAGAAAGAGAGCATGAAGAAAAAAACATGATATTAATGATCCGGGTATTGTAAGAGCCCTAAGAGATTGTGGGTTATTAAAGTACTTCTGCTTATCAGGTATGAGGCAACAAATGGAACTTTTGGAATTCCTTGTTTGTACATGGGATCCGAAAATTGAGGCATTTCACATTAGGAAGAAAGTGGTTCCAATTACTATGGAGGACATATATTTTCTGACAGGCTTGTCGAGGAGAGGCCTACCCATTTTTCTCTCAGGGTCTGCTCTCGGAGGAGAGACGTTGAGAGACTATATTTTGCAACATTTCTATCCAGGGGCAGAGCCTATCAAGGATGGGAAAATAAACATCCATGACGTTTGTGATTTTCCATTGAGAACCATCCTATTCACGATCACAAAGCTTTCTGGTACCGTTACACAACATGTAGCAAACATATCTTATATGTAGTATGCACTAGAGTGTATGGAACCAACCGTTTTCAACTGGGCTGAAGCTGTACTCTCTCAAATGAAAGAAAAACTGAGCAAGGAAAAGGGAGGAAGGAAGAAAATATTTAGTTATGGTTTGATCCTCATTTATTTTTCCTTAGAGCGGATTCCACTGTTGCAACCTTAGCATGTGACATTGGTTGTGTCTAACCCTAGAGATTCGAGGATGCAGAGATGGGTAGAACTGATGGCTAGACATGCAGGCCAATCATCCATCCTATTCTCGACTACATTATTTTCCTGGTTCAAGCGACAGATTATCGCCATCAATGAGTATGCATATGCAGGCGTCGATTTCTGAGGAGATCTAGACTTAGCTTTACCAGAAGGTGCTCAGTGGGGTGCAATCGGTAAGAATGTTTTGACCATGTTTTTTTATTTTTCTAAGGTTTATACATGTTTTTATTTTTTGATGTTTTCCCAAGACTAAAATAAATTTTTAATGTAATGCAGATGTGGGTCGAGTTCAACCAGTGGAAGAACCAGAGCATGGAGCGGATGAGCCAGCAGAGAGGGATTTAGGGAGAGTAGTCCTTCAGGATTTAGACATGGCTAAGACTCTTGCTAAGCTTTGGCAACACATAGATGGGTTGACCTTCGGGATTCCAAATTTCTGGATCAAAGAGTTACCCATGTGACTTCATAGCCACACTATTGGCATTCCTAACCACTGGATGCAGTTACTGTAGGATAACTAGATCGATAGCATGTTACCATGAGCATCACTAGTTTACTTTTGACATGTTGCATACATTTTGAGGTCAGATGACCAATGTGTCTTGGGCACAATTTTTTGTAAAAACCTATAAAAATATATCTATTTGATTTCAGTGTTTTCCTATGTTTATTGCACAATCCTACTCAATTATGTGAATGTATTTTTACATGTGTTGCAAATGTTTGTTTATAACATAATTCGTTAAAGAATCGGTCAATGCGTTCAAGTTTATGGAAATGTGTTGATATTGAATAAAATCAAAGTGTCTTTCCAAAATTCGAACTCTTAGGAACATATGATGCAATGTTGGATTTCTAACAGTATAAACACTAGTAAGTTGTAATACCACAAGTTGTGAGTCTAACCTTATGATGTTGCAGTTAATACCAAATGAAATGGCATGAGAGAGAAGTTCGATCAATACACTATACTCAGTGATATTGTTTGTATATCAACCGATACAAATCCCTTGAAAAATCACTAACTCTCTATTCGGAGAAAAAATGGCCAACGCTGCAGAGGATAGATTCTGCGTACTACGACTAGCACCATCAACATACCCAACAAATGGTTCCAAAGATTCAGACATCTACGATAAAATTTAAAGAGGATTACTAATGTCAATAAAACTCTAAAAAACAAACTAAGACAGTGAATGTAAATCAACAGCATATATATACAATATAATACAAAAAAGTAGTTTTCTCATGATTAAGCATAGTAACGTTTCATATACAACCCATTTCGGGGCTGTGCCAACGGAATTCCATCGTAATCCACTAACTCGTAAGCATCCTTAGCAAGAACTCTTTTGACAATATAGGAGCCATGCCATAATGGCTCGAATTTCCCTGTACCTATTACATCAGTTTCCTGATCATAAAGAAGGACCAAGTCGCCCTCTGAGAAAATGCGAGGCTGGACATGCTTGTCGTATTGCACCTTTATACGTCTCTTATGTGCTTCATTGGCCAATTGGGCTTCAATACGCGTTTCATCAAGATGGATGAGGTTAAAAAGATGCGCTTCTTCATCTGAGGTGTCAGGTAACAAGTGATTGCGAGTTTTAACGATGGTATTTCACATTGGATTGGCAAGATAACTTTCAAACCATACACCAATTGAAAGGGGGTAAATCCGGTTGCGTTTCTCACTGAGGTTCGGTACGCCCACAAGGTCAAGTAAAATATTAAATGCCAATTTCGTTTATGAACTTCTATCATTCGTTGAAGCATTTGTTTAAGAATCTCGTTAATAGCCTCAAATTGTCCATTTGATTGTGGATAATAAGGAGTAGAACTATCATGTGACAATCCTAACTTAGCAGTCAACTCACTCATCATGTGATTACAAAAATGCTTACCATGATCTGTGACTATAGCTTGTGGGACCCCAAACCTTGCAATGACATGATTAAAGAAAAAAAATGCAGCTGTTTGTCCTGTGTTGTTGAATGTAGGCATTGCTTCGACCCACTTGGTAAAATAGTCTACTGTGACAATAATATAACCATGCCCCCCGGACGAACGAGGGTTACAAGTCATGAAGTCAATGCCCCATTTAGAAAATGGTCCCAAAAAGACAACATGATGCATTGGCGCTGGAGGTTTGTGGATTTTATGATCAAATATTTGGCACACATGACAAATTCTGATTGCGAGGATGTAGTCGCGAAATATGGTAGGCCAAAAGTAACCAGCGTGGAGTATATTCTGCACGGTATCGTATCTAGACAAGTGTCCATCGCCAGCCCCAACATGAAAATAATTTAAAACCTTTTTGGCCTCTTCATGAGTGAGGCACCTTCTTAAAATTGTATCGATAGCACGATGATAAAGCGTATCGCCGACGATAAGATAATCTCTGACTTGGTATCGAATACGTCGCTGGTCAGAGCGAGAGGTATCGGGTCGAAAAGTCTGGGTCTGGAAATAAATGATAAAATCCCCATACCAAGGATCAGATGACTCGATCAGAAACATAGTCTCATTAGGAATAGATGGTTCCGACGTAGTAGAAGTACTATCAGAGGGAAGGTCACAAAGAAGCTCAACCAAAAATAAAGACTTCTTTGACTTGGATTTGATGAATTCCAAATCAAATTCCTACAAAATGACAATCCATTTTGAATATCCCCCCCCTAAAAATTGACGTGATAAAATGTAAGTCATGGGGTTGCAATCCGAAATGACAATGGTCTTCCGAAACAGGATATAGTGGCAAAATCTTTGGACAACTTGAACAGCTGCCAAGGCAAGCTTTTCTACATATGAATACTTCACTTCTGTATCATTGAGATTACGACTCAAATAATAGATCGAATGTTATATCCTATTTTCTACTTGGACCAATACCATAGCAATGGTCGTATTAGTCGCGACGATATAATAATCACTGTGATAATTGGGGGGATACATTAATGACGCTCGGACAAGAGTATCCTTGACAACATAAAAATAAGCTTGCGCAACTTCGTCCCAATGGAAGGGAATCCCCTTTTTAAAGAGTCGAGTAAATCCTTTAGCCATTTCAACATAGTTGGGTATGAACCTCCTTAGGAAGTGAAACTTTCCCTAAATTTTCTGTAACTAAAGAAAATTTGATAGTGCAGGCAAATCAAGAATGGCCTGGACCTTCAATGGGTCTATTTGAATTCCTTATTTTGAGACGACGAATCCTAGAAAATGACCAGAACCAACACAAAACACACATTTATGTGGATTAAGGCGTATTTTGTAGTGTCAGCAGCATAAAAAGATAGCTCTCAAATGCATCGGGTGATCAGTCTGATTTCGTGAATGTGTAGGTAAATCATCTAGATAGGGTTGAAAAATGTGCTTGATGTCATTGAAAGCATAATCCATTGCTCTCTGAAAAGTTGCCCCAAAATTATTTAAACTAAATGGGAGTTTCCTATAAGAGAATGTGCCCCAGGGACAGATGAATGTTGTCTTATATTGGTCCTCTGGGAGGATATTGATTTGATTGTAGCCAGAAAATCCATCCATGAACGAAAATATTTCACATCTAGCACAATCGTCAATAATCTGGTCGATAAAGGGAGTAGGATAGTTGTCTTTTGGACAAGAAATATTGACATTCTGATAATCGATGCACACTCTGATGGTTCCTTGTTTTTTCATAACAGGAACGATGTTTCAAACCCACTTAGTTAGCGGAACAAGGTAAATGAAACCAACATGCAAAAGTTTTTCAACTTCTGTTTTAATGGCAGCGGCCTTCTTCGGATGAATAGGACGAGGCGTTGACGTGTCGACTTGAATTCAGGGTACATATTAATAGTGTGTTCAATGATACTAGTATCTATGCCCGAAATTTCCTCATAAGACCAAACAAATACATCATGGAAGTCATTAAATATAGAGCCATATGTTTCGAGTTTTGATGGAGAGCAAGACATGTCGACATGAATGTTTTCTACAACGTCGAGTTTGGTCGAAATATTGATAGAACTGGTTTCTTCAATATTTGACAAATTTGGTTTGGAATCGATTGCATTAATAGGAAAAGAATTTGAAAAGAATGTTTTGATCGATGGGTGTTGAGATTGCAACAAGATGATGAGCTTAGTGAAAAGAGTCGCCTTCACTAAGTGGGCCCGCAGGATATTTTTGGCGCAAGTCTATTTTTAGACTATGTCTATTTTTAGACATGTCGACCATATTCTATGAGTTGCAGGATGCTATTTGTGGATAGTTGGTCAAGTTGGAAAAATAGATGGACTTCTATTTTTAGACATATTGGGCGGAATCTATTTTTAGATTGCCAGTCTAAAAATAGATATGTCGAATATTATTAGCTCTTAATAATATTTGGACTCTAAACATTGTCTTATTCTCTTGGAGCACTTCAGTTAAGTGCACAGATGTGGAATAGGAGCTGACAAAAGGAATTAGGCTATTCCTGAGGGTTAAGTGGAGCTATTGCATGGAGACTTCAGTTAGAACTCATGTGACAGAGTTTGGTGGAGTTGTAGAAGTAGTTGGTGGAGTTGTGTTCAGTTTAACTCAGTTAAACATAGTTGAGCTAGTTGTATCTAGTCTAACTGGTTGATACACTAGTGAGAGTGGTGTGAATTAATTATTAATTAATTCACTAATTATTAACTCATTAATCAACTGAAGAATACATCAGTTAACTACAGTGCATGGACAGTTTCAGTGGAGACCAGTGAAGAGGTAGGTGAAAGAGCAGTGTGACTATCGGTTGTGACTATAGTGTTGCATGATTTGCAACACACAGTGGTTGGAGATGCCAATGAGGATTGCGTGAGCAAGGCTGGACCAATTCAAGTTCATTCAGAGCCATTCTTCAGCAGTGATTGCGCAGTAGAGGCAGGCTAGCAGGTGGCAGAGATTGGAGCATGGGATTTGCTAGATCGGACCTGATTAGTGTGTAGCAATTGGAGATTGTACTGAGAGCTTGTGAGGAGCTTTGTATGATGATTGTTACATGATCTCTATGACATATAATATACAGATAGTTGGGGGTTTTCAGCTTTAAGCTTTCCCATACAATAATGTGTTCATATGTGTGAATTTTTATGGTTTTAATGTGTGCATGCAATTGATTTTATTTCCGCAATTAATGATCAATGGTAGAAGAGATTTTGTATTATGCATGAAGTCAAATAGTGTGTGATCAGGAGAATCTCGGATGTATAACATATCAGTTATATAATTTCTACAACGGGTGATATAGTCACTAAGGTTATCTTCTTCATAATCTAGAAGATGGGAATGATGATGATAATATTCCCATGGTTCTCCTTTCGACATCATGGTTTCTAGAATATTATCATCTGTCAAGAAAGTTGAGGAAAAAGGATCAGATGGATTCCATAATCTAATGAACGATCTACCCAAATGACCAGTGACAATGATTTTGGATTCGCCGCCCAAGCTAGATAGATTGATTCTATACCAGCTCAATGGGGTTGGGCGGCATAAACTCATCCAATGCAAAAATTTCAGAATCACCCTTACTATTCCTTAAGCCAGATGGAGTGGAAGAGATCATGTAGCAGGTCTTTATGCTTGCAATTTTTGCCGATGTCACAGTTGGTGGTAATGCAAAGGTTCCCATAAGAGTGGAATCCTTTAAGAGTCCTACACCAATGTTCTGAAGTGCGAGTTTGGGTGCGTGAATTAACGAAGCACTTCCATTTACCTAGGAACTGGAGGAAAATAAGGATAACTGATTGATGGCTGTGATAACACCTTTATGTGGAAAGACGATTATTCTAAAATATGTAGAAACGATCGCAGTCATAACATATACCCGTGGCCTTCCAAGTAGAATATTGTAGTCAAGGGTTTCGTCAACAACCTCAACTTCAACATTCACTATTTTCCCCCCTAGTTCAACATGTAGGTTATTGATAATACCGCAAGGCTTATATGTATGTCCATCGAAAGCTTTCAACATCGAGCATTGTACGAGCGAGCAAGCTTGGATCAGATGAAGGATGGAAGTAATCATAATCTATATACATTATTGACCTCCCGACCTTTGGACACCATCGTTGGATGGGTCGTCGGAACTCCCTCTTGGCGGTTGAGATAGGCGCGACGAGCCAAGTGATTTCCAACAGTTTAGAGACATAATGCACGTAGATGCTCCCTCATCAATAATAGTACAATGAACAAGGTGATTGAGAACATTTAATTGGATGAAGAATGCCAATTCTGCTGGTAATTGTGGCACATAGCCCATATGATTAAAGACTACGAGATTAGAATCAATCGAATCAATTCGACCAATTGCCGACAACAAAGCCTATTTCTGGGAGGGGCAATTTTGTAGCACCTCAAGTGCTGACGTAGATGAAGGGGATTGAGCAAAATATTCAACTATATTATAATTTTGAGCATCTCTGGCTCAAGGATTAAATGTCGATTTATGAATGACTTCCTTTGGTGGCTTGAATGTCAATTCAGGAATAACAGGTGGCAGTATTGATTCCATGGACGGATTCGTGGTCGATGTAGTAGTTTTATCAATAGCCTGACTACCGTAATGTTTATTACGCATTGACACCAAAATCTATGTCGATGGCTTTGTAACAGATAACATAAGCACTTGGGTACTAGAAGTTGGATCCGTAGCAACCAAATTTGTGTCCGGATTCAGAAACGGATCTGTCAACATAGCTGACGCTTGTGAGGTCTTAACCATTTTTGAGACTTCAGGGCAGTGAGGAAAGTCTTGAACAAAGTGTTCCTCATTATAGATTATGCAAGGGTAACGAGGTTTCTGATTTCTAGACGATTAATTAGATGATCTTTCCTGCGAGGTAGAAGTTTTATTTTTCTTTGATTTCCATTTTTTCTTACTTTTGGGTTACTTGTAAATTTTTCCCTTGTCAAATGACATGACATGGATTTCAGAAGAAGGCGTAGGATTATATGTAGTAGTGTGATGCGTGCTTGCAGTACCGATCATACCGTCTCCGACATGAGATTCCTTTGATGGAGGAGGAACAATGAAATTAGATCGCAACGAGTTAGGAATTTTTTCATAGAGCATGCCATAATGAGTGTAAATCAAGTCTAAATATTGAGCATGAGCAATGACCTTCTCTTCAGTGACGATGCCACCCTTAGCCACATCCTCAATTATAGATGGAAATAGGGACTTAATGAACCACTCAGCAAGGAGCTGATTAGGAACAAATGCCTTAACCATTCTATGACGACGACACCACTCATGAATATGATCAGAAATGTGAGTAGCATTAGTCTATTTAAAATTATTCAAGAGTTCCATTCCAGTTTCATATCATATGGGTAACTGGAAGTGGGTCAAAAAGACAGTAGCTAGGGCGGTGAAATTATCAAAAGAAGATCTTGGTAACTCAATGTAGAAATTATATAACTGATATGTTATACATCCGAGATTCTCCTGATCACACACTATTTGACTTCATGCACAATACAGAATCTCTTCTACCATTGATCATTAATTTCGAAAATAAAATCAATTGCATGCACACATTAAAACCATAAAAATTCACACATATGAACACGGTATTTCATGGGAAAGCTTAAAGCTGAAAACCCCCAACTATCTGTATATTATATATGTCATAGAGATCATGTAACAATCCTCATACAAAGCTCCTCACAAGCTCTCAGTATAATCTCCACTTGCTACACACTAATCAAGCTAGATCTAGCAAAACACATGCTCCAATCTCTGCCACTTGATAGCCTGCCTCTACTGCGCAATCCCTGCTGAAGAATGCCTCTTGATGAGAATGAATTACCCCAGCCTTGCTCACGCAGTCTTTATAGGCATCTCTACTGAGTGTTGGATGCAAACCATGCATCACTTATAGTCACAACTGATAGTCACACTTGCCCTTTCTCCTATCTCTGCACTGGTCTCCACTGAAACTGTCCATGCACTGAAGTTAACTGATGTATTCTTTAGTTGATTAATGAGTTTATAATTAGTGAATTAATTAATAATTAATTCACACCACTCTCACTAATTGTATCAATCGGTTAAACTAGATACAAATAGCTCAACTATGTTTAGATTAGTTAAACTGAACACAATTCCATTTAATTCCTCAATCGACTCCACCAAACTCTCTCACATGAGTTCTAACTGAAGTATCCATGCAATAGCTCCACTTAACCCTTAGGAATAGCGTAATTCCTTCTGTCAGCTCCTGTGCCACATCTGTGCACTTAACTGAAGTGCTCCAAGAGAATAAGATAATGTTTAGAGTTCAAATATTATTAAGAGCTAATAATATTCGACATATCTATTTTTAGACTGGCAATCTAAAAATAGATTCCGCCCAATATGTCTAAAAATAGAAATCCATCTATTTTTCCAACTTGACCAACCATCCAAAAATAGCATCCCGCAACTTATAGAACATGATCCATATGTCTAAAAATAGACATAATCTAAAAATAGACTTTGCGACAAAAATCACCTGTATGGCCCCCACCTAGTTTTGGTGATCACTTTCCAACTAGGATCAGGAAAGATGTTTCAGGATGCCTCCTTTACTGTTTCTTGTTGCAATCTTCAACACTCCCTCTTAAAAAGAAAGGACTGTCTTTGCATGCGACATGCAACTCCATGCATTCGCCCTGCAACCTTCACAAGCGCCATGCAACTCCATGCATCTGCTCTGCAACTCCTCTGAAACTGAATAGGCTCCAAACAAGTGAGAGCACCCCTTTATACTTTTCGTACTATAATACCGCTCAATATACCTGAAGGTACATGGACGAGCTATGACATACTTACATACGTGGAGTGAGGTATCACACTTGGAGTGTATCGCAGACAATTAACGACAACGACTATGTTTTATGATGCTGGAACACGTCTCTAACATATACGTTCTAAATGTTATCGTTATGGTTCCAATAATTTTTTAGGTAAATTGATCTAAATTTTAAGTTGATCTAGTTTATCAATTTGCATTTCAAGGTTCACCACGATGATGTGATGGAGATTCCTAAAATGCAAACTAAAATGATAAGCAAAATTTTCAATTTTAGCTTCTTCAATGAAAATCCTAGCTACTAAAGGGAAAGAGGAATCAATTTTGAGAGCAAACAACACATAGTACAAACTAATATGCAACTTTCTAAGTTGTTCCTATGCAAAACCCACAATTCACTATATGCAAATGTAGGTTTTTATTTTCAGTCCCGTTAATGTGAATGAAAAAATGAAACTATATGCATCAAAAATAAAATAAAATGCTTTATTATTTGAGAAACGATGAATTTAACAACAATTTCTCTTTTAGGAAAAACGAAGAATGGAACTACAATTTTTCCTATAGGAAACAAAGAATTTAGCGACAATTTCCTTTACGAAAACAAATGGATCTAATGCAGAAATAAAATAATTTTAATTTGATTTGTCAATGAACAAGAAAAAAACTTAAAGAGACATTGAACACACTTACTTTTCAAAGGAGGAAGAATCAGACAAATTCATTGGTCTATGAGAGGTATTATACAATTGAAAACATAGCAAACAAAAGGATGAGTATGATGGCAATGAAAAATTCAAAGGGAATTTGGTTGGCTAAGGGGGAAACACAGTCTCTAAAGGGAGACAATGTGTTGTAGAGCACCCCTGAGTGGGAGACAATGATTTGCAGAGCACTGTGTCTTGACCAACAATGCGTTTGGCGTAGCAGAGATTCAAAATTCAAGCTACAGAACACACTTCTAATGCAATTATTTGATTCAAAAGTCTAATACTTGACAATATATTCTACTGGGTGGATAAGCAGAAGCAAAAACACCATGAATGATAAGGAAAATCCCCAGCAGAGTTGCCAATTTGTTATGTGGAATTATGAATTACAGATAAAACACATTCCCTAAATATGGTGTTATGAATTTAGAAGAATAGATCAAAGACTTTGCAGACACTTTCTCTAAGAGTAAATAGACACACACAAATATAGAGGAACTTACTTGTGATCCAAGCGCTTCCTATTCTCCTTCTGTTGCTCTTGTTGTAGCTTCCAATCCAACTTAGATCGCCAGACTAGTTCCTGCAAGTATAAACACTAAACATCAAAGAGATTGCAATATACAGATGCCTATTTATCTTAATCAGTTAAATCGATTGAACATGAAACATATATATTAGTTAAGAATCCATCATATGAAAAATAGAAAAATAAACAGATACATATATGGGAAAATGAGCAGTAATATTTATTAATGAGTCGAAGGGGGAGGTTACAACCAATGATCGATTTGGTGTCACTAGATCCAGCATCATCCCAGCCTCATCAAAATCAACATCTCACCAACAACATATCACTCCTATCACTCTCTCAATTGAGAATCCAACAATATTTCTTTACCAAATTTCTTCCTTCCCTAGCACTAGGATATGTGCTCAATTTACAGGGAAATTGAAGGTAGTTTCTCAATCAATGAATTTCTAATAACAGGCAAGACATGTTCCCAAGCTCAGAGGTGTTAGATGGACACATGGATTCAAAATTTGACACATATGGACTCTTCTAGAAGGCACTGGCCATGTGGAGATTCCAGAACAATGAGAATTTTGCTCCCATTTGACCAACACACTCTTGAATGTCGGGAAGTGCTTTGCAAAACACCCTTAAATGGAGGTAACTGCATATGCAACACAATTAGTCCCTTGAGAGGAAGTGTTGGTGAGCTCATAAGTGATATAACATATACTTCAAACCTTGGAAACCTTGCAATAGAAGTCATGAATGGTTTGTTCTTGTCTTAGGGCATGTAGAAACTGAATTGATAGGGGATGATAGACCCTATTTCCTTGGTCCTGGGGATGATGTCCAGTTTGACCAGGTAATTGGGAATGATGCCCAAATTGACCTATAACAATGGTTTTTACCCATTTTTACTATTTAAATAGGTATTGTTAATCCATTTTATGGTTCTTTGAGCAGGTTTACAACTGATTAGAGTGAGTTAGTCGTGCGTGATGGTGAAATGCAATTTTGACCACAAAGCATACTTTTATCTCTTTTTCGAGCTTTGTTAAACATGAAAAATGAACTCAAAGCACACTTTTATCTCTTTTCAAGTTTTGTTAAACACAAAAAAGGAACTCTCTTGGAGTTTTCTTTCAACTCTTTTGAGAATCTAAAAATATGAAAATATTTCCGAGCACTTGTCCTTTCGAGCTCCTAAAGGGAATTGAAACGACATCTACTTAATATAAGTTTAACCCTTTTCTGGACTGAGATAGATTATGTTTACGAAAAATAAAAAACCTAGTCAAACATGGCTAGGAGGTTCTCTCAGGTATTATTTTACGCTTTTTCAGATCCGAGTGACTATTGTACAAAAAATAACTTGTATATTTTTCTTTTAGTCCCTTTTTCAAACTCTCTAAACATGAAAACGGACTGAGTACTCGCTGTCGTTAGACTCGTTAAAGCATCAAATAGCGACAAACTTGTCCATCATGACAAGACCAAGTTTTACCTTTTCTAGATTCGTTAAAGCATCAAATAGAGATGGATTCACCCAAAGGGTGGAATTATACATCAAGCATATGTTATCCTCCTCAAGCTTGTTAGAAAATACAGAGTTACTGGTCAGCAATGACTAAGGAAAATTGGAAAGGGATAAAACACTTTATGGTAGCAAGTCACTCTTGAACATGACACTTATTCACTTCATCTCTGTGATTTTTGGGTTGGTTAATCTGCTTAACGGTCTATCATACCTATGGTCTATCACACCATCCATCACTTCGGTTTTGGGTCAAATGCTGCCAATTCATTCAGTGTCACCGATATGTTCAAAGAGAAGTCACTCAGTTATTCCTCATCCTTTGTAATACTTATAGACCTTCATTTCATGACCGCCATCCCTAACATTGCTTCATTAGTCACATTCTGTCTCCAAAATAATTACTCCCATTTCGTGTTGTTGATGGGGGAAACATCAATGCCCTCATGCGACGAGTCGCTTCTTGTCGACATTAGCTCATCATCCAGGAAGTTGACTTAGAAACAACCTTTCAGTACCTTGGAGCTTGCTTAAATCAACAACAGGTTTCTTGCTTCTAGCAATAGGTTAACATCACAGGCCTTGACCGAAATACTTTGTATGGTAATGGTTCTCAAACTCCTGTGGTTGCTGTTATTTGAAGAAACCGGATTATCCACAGTATCACAAAACAATTGTCGACATTTCAAATGCCAACGGGGATCCATTTTTAGGACGAGAAGTGAATCAAGGATGAAAGAAGGTCGCAAGAGGTCAAGGTATAAATAGTGAAGGCTAATGATGATGATAAGAGGAGCCGACAATAAATTATGCTAATTAATTAAAAAAATTTATTTTATTAAAATTTTTAACTAAAATTATTTTCTTTTTCTCTTAAGCTTATTATTATAATGTCATTTTAAATGATAAATATTTAAAAAGTTTTAATAAATATTTAAAATGTTTTAAATAATTAAATTTTTATTTTTAGTCATTTATATTATTAATTGAATTAATTATAATTCTAAAATAAAACCCCTAAAATAAATTCTAATTTATTATAAATTTAATATTTAATGTCTAAAAATAATTACAATGTCTAAATTTTATTAATGTGAGGGAAAAAAATTAAATAACACTAATATGACATGATTTTTAATATTAAAAATATGCCTAAACATATGTTACTAAATGAATTTTAATCAACTCTCATTAATTAAACCCTAATAAATTTTCAACTTTTAAATTTTAAATTTCATATTAATTAATTCCTAATAAATTTTAAATTCTAAAACCTTATTAAATTTATAATATCTCTAAAATAATAATTAATGTCTAAAATTAAAATCAAAGTCTAGATTTTATTTAACTTCTAGAGTAACCAAATTAGCTAAATTCTAACCGAAGATAGTGAAATTAAATTATAAATGTAAGAGAAAATATTAATTAACACTAATATGATAGTTTTTAAATAATATACCTAAATATAAGTTACTAAATGAATTTAATCAATTCTCATTAATCAAACCATAATAAATATTAATTCTAATATTATTTATTTATTTTTTCATATTAATTAATTCCTAATAAATTTTAATTCTATAACTTTATTATAAGTTACATTTAAATTTTTAATTTTTAATAAGCTTCCATTTACTCATAATAGTTATTAATTAATTAATTTTTATTAATAGAATAAAAAATAATTAATGAAAATAATTATTACGAGTAAGTGGAATAATAAGAGTTTATGAGCTGACATGACCTTAAACTAGTTAACTAAAAAGGAAGGAGAAGTATACCTGCAAAATTATACCTTGGATGAGGACGAACCTAGGGAGAAAATCTGTCTAATAAGAGGTCACCAATTGTCACTAATCTCGTATCCTCCGTCCCTGTTGATGTTATGCGGGTGTTTTATAATCTCCAGCGCTTCTCTAATATTACGTCTCTGATAGTGTTCCTCCCTTGAAATTATTCTAGCATCCTCAAGGCGTAAGTGATGTTTTGTTTTTGAGGAGTGACCAGCAAGAGCCGAGGTTCGTGATCTCTCATGTTTAATATCGGCATCATGCTCTTTCAGACGCTTCTGAAGAGAGCGCCCAATTTCGGTAATATAAATCTTCCTACAAGAACAATCAATCTTTTAAACACCTTTAAGTTGATCCTCACTAATGCTATCTTTAACTGAGCGCATATTTTGTCTAATGGTTCCTGCTGTTGAGAATTGTGCAAAAATGTTACTCTTCCCCAAAACCCTGGCAATATTATTTGTCACACCCTTAATGTATGGCAAAAAAACCCTTCCACCCCTCTCTTGAGGATCCTGGCGTTTCTTGGACACGACAATGCTTTTTGCTTTGTTTATGGCTTTCCTGATTTCTCTTTCCTTATACCCTAAACCCAAGAAAACATATGTTAGGTGAGAGATTTCTTCCTCCAGGTGCTCCTCATCTGATATTCTCAGGGCTCTTACAAAAAGAGTGTTGAGGACACCAAATTTTTGAGCAGGGTGATGGTAAGATTCAATGTGAAGGTAGCTTTCAGTATGGGTTTTCTTCCTAAAAACTTGATGCCCTAATGTTCCATCTTCTTTTCTGGTAACCATTACATCCAAGAAAGGAATGCTCCTGTTTTCTTCCATCTCCTTGGTAAACTTAATTTTTGAGGAAATTGAGTTGAGGTGATCGAAGAATATCTCAAGGTTCTCCCTACCATGCAACCACTTTAGGTTAGTGTCGTCTACAAATCACTTCCACCAAGCTAGACTTAAGGGAAAGGAAGCAAGGGCTTTCCTCTCAAAGTTTTCCATGAATAAGTTGGCCATAATAGGTGAGAGTGGTGATCCCATTGCGACACCAGATACCTGCTCATGGAATTCTCCTCGGAAGCTGAAGAAGGTGGATCGTAAACAAATCTCAGCAAGCTTGGCTATTTCAGGATATGTGACCTCATTAATAACCTGCACTACTTCATCTAAAGTGATTTTGGTAAACAATGACACCACATCAAAGCTTACCAGGATGTCGTTCTCCTCCACCCTCTCTTTTTCAATAAGCTTGACGAAGTCACTCGAGTCCATGATAAAGGAATCAATGTTCCCAACAAGAGGTTTGAGAATTTTTGCGACATATTTCTCCAGTTCATAGGTGGGGGATCCAATGGTATTGACAATTGGTCTAAAAGGAACCCCATCTTTATGAATCTTAGGAAGCCCATAAATTCTCGGAGTAACCTCACAGGAGGGTGTTAATTTCTTCTTCAACTTATCATCGAGATGGGAGTTCGAGATTTCCTTCTTAACCTCTCTTAAGATCTTTAGCAAGGGGTTGGACTTAAACTTCTTATAGCTACCGCAATCAAGATGCTCTTTCATTTTTCTAATATAATCCTCCTTATCTAAAACGACAGTAGCCCCTCCCTTATCTGCCTTAAGGACCACAATCTCGTCGCTATTGCGAAGGGCTCTAAGAGCGCCTATCTCCTCCTTGCTAAGGTTTCTTTTAGGGGGTTTAGCTTTCTTTAGAATCAGGGAGCATTCCTGTCTAAGAGCTTCTTTTTCATCCAAAGGTAAACCTTGAATGCCCTCCTCAATGCTACAAAAAATGCTCTCATTGGGAATACCTTTAGGGGCAACAATAAATCCCAAAACTTTGATGAGAATCCTATGGGTATCATTACTTAATTCAACCGAGGAGAGGTTAACAACCTTTTTGTTCAAGGAATCATCACATAAGGGCTTCCTATTAATATATCTTTCCACACCAAATGAGGGCTCCCTATTAACGTGTCTATCCTCATCATATAAGGGTTTCTTTTTAATATTTGCTTCATCCACGCTAATACTACTCTCACGTCCATATAAAGGTTCCCTATTAATATTTCTATCCTCATTAAATAGGATCTTCCTATTAATTTCTGTCTCCTCCACGCTCCGAGGTTCGCTGCTAATTAATTTCGAACTCCCATTCAACGGGCCACACGAAACTCGTTCCTCTATTTCATTTAATTGTGAATTAATGTTGATTGAACTATGAATAAGTCCATGACCCAAAACATTATCATTTCTACTTAATCGTTGATCATTAACGTCCTCGAGGTTGCTGACTGTGTGGCTAGGATCCATGTCCTCAGTTCTTTTAATGAAACAATCCGACTTGCTCATGGGCATGGCAACCACATTACCAGATTTCAAGGAAATATCCTTCAAGTTTTGACTCAAGTTAAGCCTAGAGTAAACTGAGCCACATTTGTCCAACCTTACTATGGAATTGACGAGCGAACCATCAGAATCAACAAGCGAACCATCAGAAAAATATGGACTCTCGTTATAAGACCTAGTTACGGATTCAACCAGTGAATCATTAGAAAAGTCACTGGATTTGATGAGCGAAACATCATTTCCGTCTGCATTGATTCCGACTACGTGGTTAGGGTCCATGGAGATAATGTTGTTTTTACTGTTACGTAGGCTCAATGGCAGGTCTGGTGGAGTCATGTTAGACATATTATCTCTGATTCTTAGTAGTTCAGTGCGTTTGTAGGAATTAACACACCAGTCTCCTGCTGCAGCATCAGAATATTCGTCCTCGAATCTGCTCAAACTCCTTTTCTCATTGCTAAAACTAATGGTAACATCCTTCCTTGGCTTTTCGATGCTGCTGCTGCTACTGTCAGAGGAGCTAATCTATTTAACGGAGGCTGAGATGATGGAGTCATTGCTAGCACTCCTCAAATTAGGTCGTGAAGAGCCGATGACACAGATATCTGTTCCATCTACGTTCACGAGAATAGAATTACTGAATGAGCCTACCTGCTCATGGTATCTTCTGGATGACTGTGGGTTTTCCTTAGAAAACAGGCCACCATTATTATCTGACACCCAAGTCTCATCGAGAGCCAACCTCTTAAATTTAACTAGTTTCTTCAACTGTCTATCATGAGCTATCTGACCCTCAATCTGAGCTCTAATAGAAGCCTTTGCATCAATGGTTCTCCATAAATCTGGATAGATTAAATTGGCAAGCTTCAGATGCAAAGAAAGAGCCATGCGTCCTAGCATATCTAACGCTGCACGGGTGCGCTTAATCTCACCCCGAATAATGCTAAAGCTAAGTTTGAAAAAATATCTATTATATTTGTGAAGGTGAAGAATAGGTTTTATGTGGGCGAAGTCAGGGATTAGGTTAAGTCACGACATTCTTTGAGAAAACAGAGGTCTGCGGCCCTTATTTCAATCTTAATTCGAGTTTTTTCTAGATAAAAAATATCTACCCAAGATATGGTGTTCGACATTGAATCATCTATTCACACCATGCAAAATGTATTGCAGTACCTTGAGAGCCATTATCATCAACAGTGGTTTCCCTTGTGTCTGTTAATGGCTCACATCATTGGATAGTAATTAAACGATGTCTTCCCATGTTCAATTTTAGATCACATATTCGCATGGTTAGACTCGTACTTTAAGCAACTGAGTGAACGAGATAGAAGACCCCGGATCTAGTTTCATCCATTCGGGCTGCAATTTTAGGAGTAGTACCAAATCATCCATACGATGTTCATTACTTAGATGGTCATCCTATAATGGGTCTATATATGTAGAAGACTTTATGATGTTATGATAGTTTATGTGCTGAGTATGGGATATGCCTCCCTCAACAATTCATGTCCAAGATGAAAAAATATCATGATGTAATGTATTGTAATTGATGCAGGTCATCGTTCGCTTTAGTTCCTCCTTGTCACGTCGTAAAGAAAATCACTGAACATTATCATTTTTGACTTCATGCTTTAGGGGGAAACTGTTACAGGTCAATTTGGGGACCATCCCAAAACATAGATCAATATCTATTAGGGTCTATAATACTCTAAATTAGTTGCTACATGCCCTAAAAAAGTCACTCCATTGGTGGTTTTCCTTCATGAAAGTTTCACTGCTTAGGTGCCAGTTGAAGTGCCCCATTGAGCCATCAACGCAACCCTAGACAGTCATAACTTATTTGCAGAGCATCTACTCCCATGCAAGGCTATGTTGCAGAGGATCTAGGCCCACTTTAGAGTGCGTTGGTTGACTGGGAGAAAATTTTTCATTAGATTCCGGGAATCTTCCCAACCTCTAGTGGCTTCTATAAGTTGTTCCATATTTCACCTCATGTGATAGCTTCAAATATGGACACCGTGAAGCCATTAAACCTATTATCCTCCTACTCTGATGAACAAGGAAAACTCTTCATCCATTTTTAGGAATCCATTCAATGATTCATTTATGTCAAACTACCTTCATCTAATTATAAATAGAGCATTGATCATAGTGCACAAGAGAGAAAGAATTTGTGTTAAGTATAGTTATGATGGTGAGATCACAACTCTTGGAGGTATTGCACATGTACTGTGATGATGCTGGATTATTGATTCTAGATGTGATGAGGATGGGACAAAAGTTGGATGAGTGACAACGAATCGATCAACTGGTTGTACTCTTCCTTCTACTTCATAGTAAAGACATTTTTTCCTTTCCTAATGCACATGTCAATGATGTTATATGTGTATTTATGAGTTTAATCGATTCAATTTATTTAACTTGAATAGATCGTATTTCCTTCATGTTTTTTTCTGTCTTCTGTTTTCCATTGTAGGTATCAATCAAGCGATTTAAGTTGGATTGAGAGCGACATAAGAAACGAAGGGAGGAGAGGAAAATAAAATAGATTAAAATTAGGTTTTCCTCCCTTTATCTATTCATTTTAAGGAAAATTTCATATATATTTCTTTGTGTGTTCTAAGTGCACCAACACACTTAGGGAAAGCATACTTATATGTAGGTTTGATTTCTGTAAAACAATGGAGTCATGCTAGGTTTTGACACTAAACACACTGCGTGGTGCTAGGTGCAGTGCCTCTGTGACATTAAACTAACATATCTAGCTCGTAGAAACAACTGATCTCATCCAAGGTTGCCACAAATCGAGATTTTCTTGGATAACCCTGAGAAACAAAGAAAGAGAGCCGTCGCACGAATTACCAGGGAAAATTTGTTGTTAAGGGTTTAGGGTTTTAGGATCAAACAATAACCATTGGATTTCCTCGAGTAATCTGAATCGTCTACCGAAAACCAAGATTGACACCCCATCTAGCCTCCATGTGATCAACTTGTGATAGAGGATGTGTGGAAAAAGTGGATTTTCACACAATGCCATAGGCGTATGCCTTCCCCACCATTTACTGGGTGTATGAGTGAATGTTTCAACATATAATATCTTAATTAATCAAAAATAAACTATGGAATTATAGATATACATAAAACGAAAAATACCCATGGTGCTTGGAGACTAATATCAGATGGTTAGTTGTAGACCAGAAGGACCTTGGTTAAGTATGTGCATCACATGAATTATATATAATGGTGGTTAGAATATCAAACAAGGGTTTCACCAAGACATCATAAGGTGGGCGACATGAAACTAGGGAAATCATAATTGGATTGTAAAATTAGTGATACCTTTAATGATGGTATCCATGCATAATTGCATGTAGGTTGTCCAAGTGCTACATGTAGAGAAATGTGGTGTGTATTTAAAGTATGGATACCTGAAGATACTATCTATATAATTTGAGTTGATCATTATATGTTATTCTACTACAACGTTCAAATAAATAGCCACAGATTTACTGTCATCAGAGTGAATGAGAAAAAGTAGGTAGTAATTAGAGTATCTAAAAGAATAAAAAATAAAAAATAAAAAATTATGTAGAATACAATTATATGAAAAGTCGCATCAGAGCCCATTTTTAATACTTGGCCTGCAATAGACAATCATAGTGTAGAAAATTTTGTGTGTAGAAATGTTATTAGAAAATACTGATAGTAGGTTCCATTGGCTTATAAGTTATATAAGTGAAGAAGATTTCTCAAGATGGTCAAAGAGTCTCCTCTGGCCATAACAGGTGACAAAGAGTTATATGTCGATTTTGGAGGAGGCAACACTACACCAAACTCCTAGTTTATGGAGGTTATTAAAAACTTGCAACAAATGAATGACTATTGAGGGATAGTGAGGAGTAGGAATGTATGATAATGGAGTTGACGAAAAACTACATTCATAAAAGTGTAGAATCAGAAGGGTTGAAATGGAAAAAGGTAGAGACAGATTCGGAAAAGTATGAAAGTGCTATAGAATCAGATAAAATGTATTCAAAATCACATAAGAAAAAGAAGGAAATAGAGTTTACAGGGAGAAGTTTGGAAAATCAAACCCACTACTTTTGATGGGAAAAAGGAGGAAGATGCGAAAGTGTGGCTTCTTAATATGATGAAATACTTCCAAGTATACGAGTACGAAAGTAATTTGAAGGCTCGACTATCTATTTTCTAGTTACAGGGAAACACCACTCTTTGGTTGGAAGAAGCTAAAATTATACATTCGTTGGAAGAGAAGACAATTCCTTGGGAGGAATTTAAGAAGCAGTTTAAATATTGATACCTAAGTGAATGATATTATGATTATTGTGCTAATGAATTACATGAATTAAGTTTAGGGCAGATCACCATGGATGAGTTTGTAATAAAATTTACAAACTTATTATAGTATGTGCTTTATATTAAAGAGGAGAAAGCAAAAGTACAAATATTTTTGAACTGTTTTCCAACACCTAAAAAAAGAGGATTGAATTAAAAAATCCTAATACCATGGATGAATTAGTAAGGAAAGTTAGATTATGTTACCATCACTTCAAAAATAGAAATGAAGGGTCAAAATCATAGAAAAATACAGATAAAAAAAAATCGCCAGGCACATAAAAAGAGAGAAACCACCTTATCTTAAAAACCTTGGGAAGGAGCATACAAAGGGAGAAGTTTAACAAAGGAAGTGTAAATAAATTGGCTCAATTTCACATGACATCAAATCCCATGGCAATGAACAAAAAAAGAATATCGAGGCCAAGGAAAGGGAACCGTTGAAGTGATGGGGATGTCGTGAACCACATCTATTAAGGGATTGTCCGGAAAAACCACGATCGATTCAAAGTACTCAAGAATTATGTTATTGCCAAATTGAGTCCTGATGGGCTGCTTTAATGGTCAAATTGGAGTGAATATTTCAAACCACTTGCAACTGGAAATTAGCTTTTCTAGTTTAAGAGGGCTCTCTCAAAGGATATTCAAGGAATAAATTGAAAGCAAGTGGCTAACTCTGAATTGGATTGAATGTGTTTTTGTGTAGGTGAAAAAGGTATAGGAATTACAAGCATGGGGCTTATGGAGTTAGTGCTAAGACTCTCAGTGAAATGGTTCTCCTTGTGGAATTTGAGGCATGTAGATGTTTTGATGAAAAGAACAAGACACACAGATATACAATAAATTAATGCTTAAAGGAAGTCACAGCATGGTGTTCATGAATTCTGAGTAATTAAACTTTACTATACTAAAAGAAAAATAGAAAAATACATAGGACAATACTCATAAAACATCATATGAATCTTAGGTGAAAGAAGAAAGCTCACAACCACTCCATATTACTGATCAACAAAGGTTACAATCGTAGTAGTCTAGAATCACATCTTCCAACCCCTTCAAACTATCAAAACCCTCTCATTTATAGAGTGAGATATCTTTACATTAAGTCTGCCACCTGGGAAAGACTCTCAAATCCTCATCCAGAGTTATAATCCTAAATAACTCTATTACATTGAGCATGAATAGGGATTTTCTGTTTTGGAGGAGTTTGTAATAAAAAAGGAGTCTATCACTTAATAATTACATCAACAAGAAAATTCAAATTACCCATACAAATAATGTCTATCGAAACCAAGAAAAATGTTGATGTGGAAAATGTCATCCTGAAATTTAGGCCTTGATTTACCAGATTTGTTGATGTGTTGTCAACTCATGAAATGGAAAAATAGCAGTGTTGTCCCTTTATGAAGTGGCAATAGTTGATGAGTTGTCCATTTGATGATGGGTAGGCTGAGTGCCCTAATCACCAATGTTATAATGACATATCAACAAGCTCATTTCCTCTTTTAAATGCATCTAATGCATCCAAAAAGACCGAAGAACTTGATTGCTACAAAAACATAGTACTATAGGCAGTTTCGTAGCAATTTCATTTCAGCCATCTAAGTAAAATTGTAGCTTTCTCTGCTGATGTAGACATGTTTGTTAGGATAAAAGAGTTAAATTTTTTTTTTTTAGGCCTTTAGTTTTATTTAATGCATGATTTTTTCCATATAATTAACTACAGTAGTTTCGTAGCATATTCTAGGCTTCAAGCCTAGACCTCGCTACGAAACTGCCTGACTTTGCAGAAAATTCAAAATTTTTCCCTTTTTCTTAAAAATTTTACCTATAGGTTTTCAAATTGATATGATGAAGCATGATAAGGAAAAATTGGTTCAAAATGCCTCTTACCCTCTTCAAAAAGCATCATTTTCACCTTTAGCAAGTTTATTTACAAATAAAATGACCTTTTTTTTTTTTTTTTGAAAAAATAGGGTTCAGAGATGAGCTCATATCTCCATATCCTTGATAGATATTACAAAACAGGTGGAAATTTTTGTAACTAAGTTCATATTGAATAAAAAAATCTCTTGGGTTTCTGAAAACCAGCTCCAGATGTCAGGAATATGCATTAGAAAAATGTGTCTAAAACAGGAAAATTCAGAATTCTAAAAATAGGTCCCAAATATATCTTCGAATATCGAAATTGGTAGCACCTGTGAAAAATGTGAAAGAGGTTATTATTCCTTGTTATGTAATTGACAATAACCTCTCTTAGTATTGCCGAATTCATCTCTTTTCACCCATAATCTTCTCTTGAAATTTACTGCTCACACAGTCCAAAAACACATCAAATACCCTTGTAGCTCTAGCAGAAATTCAAGCAACCTGAATTGGTGAATGCTTCAACAAATATAGGGTCCTCCATGAATAGATTAAGGTACATGGGATCCTATCTAAGCAAAGTGCCTCCTTTGTATGCTTTCTTCTTCCTAGCCATCTCCCTTTATAACCAAGCCACGTTCCTAAAAATGTGACACCTTTAAAGAAACAAATTGGACAACAAGCTACTTGCCACAAAGCTAAACTCTTCTAAGGTGACAAATGACTGATACATGCAAAGGCTGAAGGGTTAATGACATAGAGGAGCTTGGGTGATTTGTTTAAAAAGATGCAATTCAAATATGAGAGGGAAAATGACAAATGGAGGGATGAAAGTGTAATGATGACAAGAACTTATGATTTCACATGTTGGATAGCTATGATAACCTACTAGGTGATATCAACTTTCACTAAAAACAATAGAAAATGAAAATTCACCGATTTTATTTTGGCAGATTTTCTATGGAAAGTTTAGGTAGTTTCGTAGTGAAATCCATTGTTTTGCCTCTTTATTCGCTACAAAACTGTGAAAAACTAGACAAGTGGCTCATTTTTAAAAATTTGATGATTATGCAAGTGAACCCAAAGGGGATTATTGTGGATATGACCCTAATGAAAAGAATAATGAAGTGTCTATGACCTATAATAAACAAGTTTAAGTGAATTTCTCATCAAATGAATGATCTAACCTAATGAGACAAGGTGAAGCTTATGATGACCCTATCAAACAAATTTGAAATTTGAGAGTGATAACAGTGGCTCCAATGGGGATGGTGTGCCCCTGTGGTACCAAAAAGAACTAGTAGTTCCAATGCCACCTCCATTGGGCTGCTTCCATCTTCAAAATGAAAACTTGCAACCTGCTTTGATCTCTAACCTCGGCGTTGAAAAAACAAATAGCTGCTAAAGAACTGAAAGTAGACATGCTGAAGTTTAAAACTAAAACTGAAAAAATGCTTGACCCTCAAGCTTATTTATATACAAATGATCCCACTCTACTTTCTCAACAATAAAATACGAATCAAGTGATCTCACACTTCCAATGAAGCCAATCAAGAAGTTGGGTACTGGATTGGAACGATCATTCCACTTCTTTGATCACAAAGCCATTCCTGAGATATGATAGCTTGTTCCACCATATGAATTTATCTACATAACTGATGATCATTATGAAATTCATTACTATTGAAGATTCTAGCAGAGTTGCGAAATGATCTTTGAGAGTATGCACAAATAGTTCTTGTTGACTAGCAATAAAATAAGAGTAAGTATGATCCTTTGATGTTGTTTCTTGTTCAATTTTTTCATTATAACTCTTGTGAACATTGTCAAATAGAAAAGTAACAATCTGTTGATCATTGTTTCCATTTGCAAAAAGGAAATATTTGGAGTATTCTTGGACACTTTTACAAGGAACTATGTCAACATGTACTACAGGAATTTCTAAAGGTAACTCTTCATACGATTCAACAAGCATATCCATATGATTATCTAAAATTTGCTTTTCATAATTTTCTTCATTGGTTGTAAGATGATATGAGGAATGACATGAAAAATAAATCTCTCCCTTTACCTGAACATTATAGCAACTATCTTCCATCATTTCCTCCTGCTGTTGGAAATGATCCTCATATTCATGACCATCAAAATTCTGACAAGTCTGCTGCAAATGTTCATCAAACTGAGAGGATGTAAGATGATTGTCTTAAATAAACTCCCGTTGGGTTTCATTTTCATCCAAGATAGAGGCTAACCTTTTTCCTCATCCATGAACTCATCATCTTGATAAAAATTCTCCAAGTATTCCATAAAACTCTCAAAATGTTTACATCAGTCTTTGACTAGCAATGAGGAAGAATGACATTCTTTATACCTCTCATAAAATGCAACGTGGAAATCAGTAAGAGAATATAAGGAACCATTTGGCAGTCTTTCGTACCAAGACCATGCTTTTCCCTCTAAAGTGACCATAAACATCCTCATGAGACAATCTTCAGGAAAATGAACCTTAAGTCTACGTACATGCATATGGAATCTAACCAAGTGAAGAGCGACATTGTCTTTATTTTCATATTTAAATATGGGAAGATAAGTTAACGAATTGAATTTTGGCATGGGATTTGGAAAAACAGGGATGTGAGACCGATTCATAGGGGCATACCTGGCATTATTTCTTGCAATGGAACTCATATTGGAAATTCATCAAGCTATTTATCTTCAAGCAGTGGAGTCACCTTCAAATTGATTATTTTATGTGTGGAGTCACCAGAGCTGAAATACATCCAATATATGCCTAAGTGTCTGTTGCTCTCAGACTTTAGAACTGAAACAATTTCGTTCTTCCCAGGGAAAATTTACAACTTCGTTCCCCAGAAACGACGCCAAAATGTTATCACCAAATTGAGTCCTGATAGGCTGCTTCAATAGTCAAATTGGAGTAACTATTTGAAACCAATTGCAACTGGAAATTAGCCTTTCCAGTTTGAGAGGGCTCTCTCAAAAGGATAAAGGATATTCAATGAATAAATTGAAAGCAGATGGCGAAATCTGAATTGGATTGAATGCGTTTTTGTGTAGGTGAAAAATGTATAAGGTTTAATACCATTGGGCTTATGGAGTCAGTGCTAAGAAACTCAGTGACATGGTTCTCCTTGTGGAAGCTGAGGCATGTAGATTTTTTGATGAAATGGACAAGACACACAGATATACAATAACTTAATGCTTAAAGGAATTCAAAGCATGCTGTACATGAATTATGAGTAATTAAACATTAAGATACCGATAAAAATAGCAAAATACATAACAAAATACTCATAAAAACATCATATGAATCTCAGGTGAAAGAAGAAAGCTCATAGCCACTTTATATTACTGATCAGTAAAAGATTACAATCATAGTAGTCTAGAATCACATCTTCCAACCCCTTCAAACTATCAAAAGCCTCTCATTTATAGAGTGAGATCTATTTACATTAGGTTTTCCACCTGGGTTAGACTCTCAAATCCTCATCTAGAGTTATAATCCTAAAAGAACTCTATTACATTGAGCATCAATAAGGTTTTTTGTTTTTTGTTTTTTGTTTTGGAGGAGTTTGTAATAAAAAAAGATTCTCTCACTTAATAATTACATCAAAAAGAAACTTTAAATTACCCATACAAATAATGTCTATCAAAACCAACAACAATTGTTATAGGTCAATTTGGGCATCATTCCCAATGACCTGGTTAACTGGGCATCATCTCCAGGACCAATGTATAGGGTCTATGATCCCCTAACATTTCAATTGCTACATGCCCTAAGACAAAGTACAAGACAAATCAGTCAAAGACTTTCATATGCAAAGGTTTCCAAGGTTTGAAGTTTATAATATAACATATGAGAGCTCACCAATGCTGCCTCTAAAGAGACTAAGTGCATTGCATATGCAAGTAGCGCCATGCAAGGCTGCTCTGCAAAGCACTTCCGACATCCAAGGGTGCGTTGGTCACGTTGGGAGTGAAATTCTCATTGTTCCGGAATCTCCACTTGGCCAGTGCCTTCTAGAAGAGTTCACATGTGTCAAACTTTGAATCCATGTGTCCATTTTACATATACAACATTGGGAACATGTATTGCCTATTATTGGAAAGTCATTGATTCTAAAACTACCTTTAGATCCTCTATAAATTGAGCACAGATCTTAGTGTTTGATAAGGAATAATTTGTGTAGAGAAATGCTGGTGGAATTTCGATTGAGGAGATTGATTTGAGTGAAATATTGTTGGAGATATTTGTATTGTGAAGAGGCTAGGATGCTGCTAGATATGGTGACACTAAATCAATCACTGGGTTGTAACTTCCCCTTCTATCATCAATAAATATTACTGCTTATTTTTCCCTATATGCACCTGTATAAGCTTTGATTTTCAATATAATGATTTCTTAGTTGATTTATATGGTTTATGATTTATTGTTTTAGCTAAATAACTTGAATATACATCTATATCATTGCTATCTCTTGCTGTTTAGTGTTCATTCTTACAGGAAATGTTTTGCACAGCCGGTTGGAATTTGAAGCCACAGAAAAAGCGATAGAAGGAGACTTTGGAAGTGCTTGGATCCCAAGTAGGTTCCTTATTCCATTCTGTGTGTCTGTTTACAGTTAGTAAAGATATTCGTAAATTCTTTGACCTATTGTTCTAGATTAGCATCTGTCTAGGGAAGAATGATTTATCCGTAATTCATAATTCTGCATAACAAATTGGCGACTTTGCTTGGAAAATTACTCTTTATCCTAGGTGTTTTAGCCTCTGATTTTCTCTGTTTATTCACCCAGTAGTTGTTACTCACAATGATGAGGCTTTTTAAGATCCAAATTTGAAAAATAAGTGTGTTAAATAGCTGTGTTTTTCCTTTTACACTACGCCCAACGCACTCTTGGACAGGACACAGTGCTTTGCATAGCACTGTCTCCCTTTCAGGCTTGCGTTGCAAAGCAGTGTCTCTCTTTGGAGATTGCATTGCCTCTTGAAACCATCCAAATTCCCTTGAATTTACCTTTGCAGTTTGTTTGTTGCTGTGTTTTGAAAATCCCGAGCCTCATATTGACCAGTGAATTCATCTACTTCCTGCTCCGTTTGAAAGAAAAATTTGTTCAATGTTTGTTGAAAGCATTTTTCTTTATCATTGACGAATTGATTTCAAAGTATTTTTATTGTCGCATTAGATCCATTTTATTTTGAAAAAGGAAATTGTCTTAAATTCTTCGTTTCCTGATAGGAGAAATTGTTGTTTAATTCCTCATTTTTCCTTCAAAAGAGAAATTGTTGTTTGTATTCCTCTTTTCTCAAAAGTAAAAGGCATTTGTTTTTGATTTAGTGCACTTAGTTTATTTTCTGCATTCATAACATTAAAGGAGCTGAAAAGAAAAATCTGCATTTGCATGTAGTGGTTTGTATGTTTTGCAAAAGGAACAATTAGGAAATCTGCATTTAGTTTGTGTTCTTTGATTTGTTTGCTCGCAATTTTTTTGCTCTTTCCCTTTAGTAGCTATGATTTTCTTTGAAAAACTAAAAGTGAAAGATTGCTTATCATTCTTAGTTGAATTTTAGGAATTATCCAATACATCATCGCAGTGAACCTTTGAAAGGAAAATTGTTAAACAAGATCAACATAAAATTTATCTCAATTTACCTAACAAAGCATTGGAACCATAATGATAACATTTAGAAGGTCTAGGCTAGAGACGTGTTCCAGCGTTGTAAAACATAGCAGCTGTCGTTAACTTGTCTGCGATACATTCCGAGTGTGATACCTCACTCCACGTACGTAAGTATATCATAGCTCGTCCACGTACTTTTGGGTATATCGGGCGATGTTATAGTATGATAAGTATAAAGGGGTGCTCTCACTGTGTGGTTTCACATCAGACAACGCTAATACAGAATTGGGCTTCCACGTACCTTCGAGTATATTTGGGAGGACAAATTTTAGGTGCTATCCATCCATAGTGAACTGAGTCGGCTACCTTGTAAATTGTGATACACTGAACACAACATTCGGGGAGATTTCCTGCCCGTACTTCTTGGTTTGCCTGGAGGTATTCTGCAGTTCACAGTTTCTTGGTAAACCCTTTTTCCTAGCAATACCATTTTATTTTGTTTATTTGTTTTTGGTTAAAATAAATCAGCAATCGTGGAAGAATGAAATCCTTTCCCCTGTCGTTCACGTAGACTAGCGTTAAAACCACCATTACCACCAGAAGTTACTTCTGGTAGGCGAAGGCGATCACGGTCTGCCGAATCAAGTACAATTCGTACCTATGGTGAAACATCATCTTCCCATAAAGCAGAGTTAGCTCAAGTTGTTTCTTCACATCCCGGTTCGTCTTCTGTTGTCGAAATAGAGTCTTCACAGCTACCCATGGTCATGATCCATCCAATCAGCGAGACCATACCTCCTGTACCCAACATTTTTCAACCAGAAATTGATCCAGTTCCTGTCTCTTCTTTGCCAAAAAATTTGAGTCTTGAAGTCGAACAACCGGAAGTTGTTCCTGCCTTGGTCATCCCACAAATTTCTGTAGCTATTGAATCTCCCATATCACACAGTCAACCACCTGAAATATACTTTGGGCCTGACGGTGAAATAATTCCACCTGGTTTAATTGTGATTGAAGAAATCCCACAAGACGAGACACCTTTAACTCCAACCCATTTTGGGGAGGACCTTTACCTGTACGAGTCTTTTTATCAATTGACACCATTTGATTTTGTTGATCCTGTTCCTTTTCAAACTCCTGTCGATTCAAAAGGGTATACATTTGGTCAAGTAACCATGCCTGAACCAACATCTTCGGTTGGGCCATCTATTCCAATTACGTCAGCTCTTGCCCTAGCTACCCCGTTGATGTTTACAACTTCACCAGAGTCATATTTTCATGGTGGCCCTTTGGTCCCATCAAGTTACAAATAATTATCTGGAATTTTCTCTGGTGCATCTTCAAATCCATGGAATTTACCAATTTCTTCATCCAGTATTTTAACTGTTAATCCTATAGTAAGTACTGAAAGGTTTGATTGTTTATGCACATCATCAGGGCAATAACAAGCTGGTCCTTCTGGGTCTATTCCTTCATGTACCATATCAACTGGACTCCCAAAATTTGGAGAGCAATATTTTCCATCTTATTATCCTCCTCATGCTGGGGGGAAACCTTTGGTCACCCAATATGACAGTACTCCATCACTTTTTGGTCAACCTAATGTCGAAATGAATGTTTTTCAATGGTAGTCCACTCTGCCTATCCAACCACAAATGATTGTACACTCATATCAACTAGTTCAACCTATTACACCCACATCTTTTCCACTTGTCAATACATATTTACCCCTGTTACAGACTCAAAATGTTGTACAACCTTATCAAGCAGGTCCTTCTACTCAGTACCCTCAAATTTTGGGTCCAAAGACTCCAAATCCTTCGGTTAATTTACAACAACCTGTATCTGGAATCATTTATTCACAAGCTGGTTTACCATTTTATAGGATGTCACAATTGCAACCTGGTTATACCTATCAACTGAATCCAAGATATCCTAATTTGGGTTATATCATTGGTGGATAGACCCCTTGGAAACCATAGGTGCAAATGCCTCAAACTTCATTTCAACAAGTATCATATCCAGGTTTTGGTCAATAGAATCCTCAAGCATTTACTTTTCAAAACAACCCCCATTTGGGTTACCAGCAACAGATTCCTTCTGCTGGTGCTCAAAGGCCTGTTGCTCAAGAAATTCCATCTTACCTTGGCTATTCTCAACCTGACCTTAATAGACAGTTGTCCTTTGTTGCAACTTTAGAGTTACCAGATTTAAATCGACTAACTAATGATCCAATTAACTATGCTTCTTGGTGGCCGGTGACACCTCATATATTACCCTCAGATATTCCTAAGTTCAATGGAAACCCTAGAGAAGATCTGTCAACTCATGTTATGAATTATCATTTATGGTGTTCATCAAACTCCCTGAATGGTGATCTGTTCGACTACGTCTTTTCCAGCGTACACTCACAGGTTCGACAGCAAAATGGTACATTGAATTACCTAGAGCTTATTTTGATAATTTCACTTCCCTAGCTACTGTCTTTTTGACTCACTTCTAGTTACCCATAAGATATGAAATTGGAACGAAAATCTTCACCAATTTCAAATAGACCAATGCTACTCACATCTCTGATCATATTCATGAGTGGCGTCGTCATCGTAGAATGGTTAAGACATTTTTTCTGGATCAACTCCTTGCTGAATGGTTCATTAAGTCCCTGTTACCATCTATAACTGAGGATGTGTCTAAGGGTGGCGTCATCACAGAAGAGCAAGTCATCGCTCGTGCACAATATTTAGATTTGATTTACACTCAGTCTAGCATGCTCTATGAAAAAATTCCTAACGCACCGAGATCTAATTTTACTGTTCCTCCTCAATTAAAGGACTCTTATTTCGGAGACGGCTTGATAGGCACTGCAAGCACACATCACGCTACTGCATCTAATCCTAATCCTACTTCCAAAAGTAATGTCATGTCATTTTACAAAGGCAAAATTGACAAGCAACCTGGAAGTAAGAAAAAGGGGAAATCTAAGAAAAATCAAACTTATAACCCGCAGGAAAGATCATCTGATCAATCGTCTGGACCAAGGAAACCTCGTTATCAATGCATAATCTATAATGAGGAACACTTTGTTATGGATTTTCCTCACCGCGCTGAAGTCTCAAAAATCATCAAGGCTTCCCATGTGTCAACTGTGTTGATAGACCCATTTCCAAATCCGGACACAAACATGGTTGCTATGGATCCAACTCCTAGTTCGCAAGTGTTAATGTTATCTGTCACAAAACCTTCAACAGATATTTTGGTGTCAATGCGTAATAAATATTATGGTATTCAGGTCACTGATCAACCTGCTACCTCGACAACGAATCCTTCTATGAAATCAATACTGCCTACTGCTATTCATGAATTGAAAATCAAGCCACCGAAGGGAGTAATTCATAAATCGACATATAATCCTCGAGCAAGAGCTGCACAAACTTATAATATAGTTGAATATTTGGCTCAATCCCCTTCAACTATGTCTACTCTTGAGGTGTTACAAAATTGTCCCGCCCAAAAATAGGCTTTATTGTTGGCTATTGGTGGAATTGATCTGACTGATTCTAATCTTGTCGTATTTAATCATATGGGCTATGTGCAGCAATTACCAGCAGAATTGGCATTCTCCATACAAGCAAATGTTCTCAATCACCTTGTTCATCGCACTATTATTGATGAGGGAGCATCTACATGCATTATGTCTCTAAATTGTTGGAAGTCACTTGGCTCACCGCGCTTATCACAATCATCAACGACGTTGAAGGCATTTGATGGACGTACATACAAACCTTGTGGTATTATTAATAACCTGGATGTTGAATTAGGGGGAAAAACAATGAATATTGATGTTGAGGTTGTTGACAGACCCCTTGAATATAATATTATAATTGGAAGGCCATGGGTATATGCAATGACTGCAATTGTTTCTACATATTTTAGAATTATTTCCTTTCCACATAAAGGTACTATCACAGTCATTAATAAACTATCCTTCTTTGCCTTCACTTCGCAGGTAACTGGAAGCGTTCCGTTCATTCACATACCCCAACTAGAACTTCAGAACATTGGTGTAGGACTCTTAAAGAATTCCACTCTTATGGGAACATTAGCATTACTGCCGCCTGCAATGTCGGCAAAAATTGCAAGTATAGTGACCTGCTACATGATCTATTCCACTCTATCTGGCTTAAGGGAGAGTACGGGTGATTCTGAAATTACTACATTGGACGAGTTTCTACCACCCAAACCTATTGAGCTCGCATAGCAATCAATCTATCTGGCTTGGGAAGCAGATCCGAAATCAACGTCGCTGAGTGTTTGGGTTCTTCGTTCCTTAGATTTTGGTAAACCCTCTGATCCTTTTTCCTTAATGTTATTGACATATGAGAATATTTTGGAAGCCATGATGTTAGAAGGAGAACCATGGGAAGATTATCATCATCGTTCCCGTCTTCCTTATTATGAAGAAAATTATCTTAGTGAACTATATCACCTATCAATCAAAAATTTCTTTTCGAATTCTTTACCCATTAATGCAGTCTATTCCAAGCGAAATCTATCAAATATTGAAGAAACAATTTATATCGATATTTCGACCAAACCTGGTTTTGTAGAAAATATTCATGTCGGTGTATCTTGTTCTCCATAAGAATTTGAATCATATCACTCTCTATTTCGTGAATTCCATGATTTATTTTCTTGGTCTTACGAGGAAATGCCGAGCATAGATAATAGTATTCTTGAACACACTATTAATATGTATTCTAATGTCAAATCGGTGCGTCAACGACTTCGTCCTATTCATCCAAAGAAAGCCGCTGCCATCAACGAAGAAGTTGAAAATTTTTGCGTGCTGGTTGCATATACACTGTTCCACTAACTGAGTGGGTTTCCAACATCGTTCCTGTCATGAAAACGCAAGGAACCATTAGAGTGTGCGTCGATTATCGGGACGCCAATATTTATTGTCCAAAAGACAACTATCCTACTCCCTTTATCGACCAAATTATTGACGTTTATGCTGGATGTGAAATATTTTCATTCATGGATGGATTTTTCGGCTACAATTAAATCAATATCTGCCCAGAGGATCAACATAAGAAATAATTCATCTGTACCTGGGGCACATTTGCTTATAGGAAACTACCGTTGGTTTAAATAATGTTGGGGCAAATTTTCAGAGAGAAATGGACTATGCTTTCAATGACATCAAGCACATTGTTCAACCATATCTAGATGATTTACCAGCACATTCACGAAATCAGACTGATCACCCGATGCATTTGACAACCATTTTCTTACATTTCTGACACTACAAAATACACCTCAATCCACATAAATGTGTGTTTTATGTTGGTTCTGGTTGTTTCCTTGGATTCTTATTCTCAAAATAAGGAATTCGAATAGACCCATTGAAGGTTCACGCTATTCTTGATTTGCCTGCACCATCAAACTTACTTCAGATACAGAAAATTCAAGGAAAGGCTAACTTCCTAAAAAGGTTCATTCCAAACTACGCCGAAATGGCTAAATGATTTACTCTACTATTGAAAAAGGGGGTTCCCTTCCATTGGGACCAGGTTGCGCAAGCTTCTCTTGATACTGTCAAGGATACTCTTGTCTGAGTATCATTAATGTATCCCCCTTATTATCAAAATTATTATTTCCTATATATCGCTGCGGCTGAAATGACCATTGCTATGGTATTGGTCCAAGTAGAAAATGGAATTGAACATCCGATCTATTATTTGAGTCATAATCTCAATGATATGGAAGTTAAGTATTCATACGTAGAAAATCTTTCCTTGGAAGCTATTCAAGCTGTCCAAAGATTTCACCATTATATCCTGCTCTGAAAAACCACTATCGTTTTGGAGTGCAACCCCATGACTTATATCTTATCATGTCAATTGCTGGGGGGAAAATATTCAAAATGGATAGTCATTTTGTAGGAATTTGATTTGGAATTCATCAAATCCAAGTCAAATAAGTCTTTAGTTTTGGCTGAGCTTCTCTGTGACCTTCCCTCTGATAGTAATGCAACTACGTCAGAACCATCAATTTCTGACGAGTCTCTGTTTCTGATCGGATCATTTGAGCCTTGGTATGGGGATTTCATCATTTATCTCCAAACTCAAACTTTTTGACTTATACCTCTCGCTCTGAACATCAACGTATTTGATACCTAGCCAAATATTATCTGATCGTCGGCGATACACTTTATCGTCGTGGTGTCGATACCATTTTAAGGAGGTGCCTCACTCATGAGGAGGCCAAAAATGTGTTAAATGATTGTCATTCTGGGGCTTGTGGTGGAAATTTATCTGGATATGAAATCATGTAGAAGATACTCAGTGCTGGTTACTTTTGGCCTACTATTTTTTGAGAGCATCCTCACGGTGAGAAGTTGTCATGCGTGCCAAATTTTTGATCGTAAAATCCGCAAACCGCCAGCGCCAATGCATACTGTTGTCTCTGTGGGACCATTTTTGAAATGGGGTATTGAATTTATGACCTGTAACCCTCATTTGTCTGGGGGGCATGGTTATATTATTGTCGCAGTCGACTATTTTACCAAATGGGCCCAAGCGATGCCTACATTCAACAACACAGGACAGACAACTGCATTGTTTTTCTTTAATCATGTTATCGCACAATTTGGGGTCCCACAGGCTATAGTTACAGATCATAGGAAGCATTTTTGCAATCACATGATGGTTGAATTGACTGCCAGATTGTCACATGATAATTCTACTCCTTATTATCCGTAATTAAATGGACAAGTTGAAGCTATCAATAAGATTCTTAAACGTATGCTTCAACGAATGATAGGAGTTCGTAAAAGAAATTGGCATTTGATCCCGTACTCTGCCTTGTGTGCGTATCGAACCTCGATGAGAAACACAATTAGATTTACTCCTTTTCAATTAGTGTATGATCTGGAATCTATCTTAACAATCAAATGTGAAATACCGTCGTTAAAACTAGCATTCGACTTGTCACCTGACACCTCAGAAGAAGAAGAAACACATCTCCTTAACCTCATCCATCTTGATGAAATGCATCGTGAAGCCCAATTGGCCAATGAAGCGCATAAGAGACGTATAAAGGCACAATACGACAAAAATTTCCAGCCTCTCATTTTCTCAGAGGGCGACTTGGTACTGGAAACTTTGAGCCATTATGGCATGGCCCCTATATTTTCAAAAGAGTTCTTGCTAAAGGCGCCTATGAGTTGGTTGATTATGATGGAGTTTCGTTGGTGCAGCCTCGAAATGGGTTGTATTTGAAACGTTACTATGCTTAATCATGAGCGTAGTAATTTTTTGTATTATATTGTATATATATGCTGTTGATTTGCATTACTATCCTAATTTGTTTTTAGAGTTTTCTTGATGTTAGTAATCCGCTTTACATTTTATCACAAATGTATGAATCTTCAGAACCCTTTTTTGGATATGCTGATGGTGCTAGTCGTAGTACGCAGAATCTATCCTCTGCAGCGTGGGCCATTTTTGCTCCAAACGACGAGTTAGTGAGTTTTCAAGGGATTTGTATTGGTAGATCGATGAACAATATTGCTGAGTATAGCGCGTTGATCAAACTTCTATCTGATTCCATTTCATTTTGTATTAACCGTATCATCATAAGGTTAGACTCACAACTTGTGGTATTACAAATTACTAGTGTTTATATTGTTAGAAATCCAACATTGCATAGATTGTTCCTAAGAGTTCGACTTTTGGAAAGACACTTTGATTTTATTCAATATCAACACATTTCCAGAAACTTGAACACATTGAATGATTCATTAGCTATTTAAGTTTTAGATAGACATTTGCAACATATGTAAAGAAAACATTCACATCATTGAATAGGATTGCACAATAAACATAGGAAAAGACTGAAATCATATAGATAGATAGTTATAGGTTTTTACAAAAATTTGTCCCTAAGACACATTGGTCATCTGAACTCAAAATGTATGCAAAATGTCACAAGTAAACTAGTGGTGCTCATGGTAACATGCTATAGATCTAGATATCCTACGTAGTAACTGCATCCAACGGTCAGGAACCCTAATAGCATGTCGCTGCAGTCGTATTGGTAGCTCTTGATCAGGAAATTTGGAATCCCGAAGGTCAAACTCTCCATGTGATGCTGAATCTTAGCCAGAGTCTAAGCCATATCAAGGTCCTGAAGGAATGCTCTCCCGACAACCCTCTCTGCTGACACATCTGCTCCGCGCTCTGGTTCCACTACTGGTTGAACACGACCAACATCTGCATTACATCAAAAATTTAGTTTAGTCTTGGGAAAATATCAAAATACAAAAACATTGTATAAACCTTGGGAAAATAAAAAACATGGTCAAAACATTCTTACCCATTGCACCCCACTGAGCGCCTTCTAGTAATGCTAAATCTGGATCTCCTTGTAAATCTACGCCTACGTATACATACTCATCGATGGCGAAAATATGTCCCTGGAACCAGGCGAAGAACGCAATCGAGAAAACAATGGTAGATTGGCTTGCATGCCTATCCATCAATTCCACCCATCTCTGCATCCGCGGATCTCTAGGATTAGACACATCCAGTGTCACATGTTGTGGCTACATCAGTGGATTCCGTTCCAAGGCGAAGGATATCAGGATAGAACCATAACTGAAATTCTTCTTACTTCCTCCCTTTGCTTTGTTCAGTTGTTCCTTTATCTGAGAAATAACAACTTCAGACTAGTTGAAGACTGTTGGCTCCATACACTCTAACGCGTACTGCATATACGATCTATTCGCTACATGTAGTGTAACGGCGCCGGCAAGTTTTGCGATCGTGAAAAGGATAGTTCTCAAAGGAAAATCTATAACATCTCAGATGTTTATCTTTCCATATTTTCTTGGCTCTGCCCCTAGATAACAATGTTGTAAAACATAATATCTCACTATCTCTCCTCCAATAATAAACCCTGAGAGCGAAATAGGCAAGACTCTCCTCGACAAACCTGTAAGAAAGTATACATCCTCAACTGTTATGGGAACCACTTGTTTCTTAATATGAAATGCCTCAATAGCTGGATCCCATGCTCGAACTAAGAACTCCAATAGTTCTATTTGTTTCCTCATCCCTGACAATTTGAAGTACTTAAGCAGTCCACAATCTCTTAGGGCTCTTACTGTACCTGGATCATTTAAGGCAATCATATCCTATTCTTCATGTTCTCTTTCCCTCCATGTAATCGTCATTGTAATCCGATGGAAACCAGAAATACAATCATAAGATCCATTAGATTCCATTCATTGCAAAAAAATAGGTAGATTTTGGGCATAATGCAAGAAACAAAAATCTAGATTGCGCCCAACGTACTCCGTAACAAGAGACAGTGCGTCGTGTATGCAAGTAACCTTCACTGTAATTGCTATGCAACACAGCTTTCGACATTTAGGGGTGCGTTGCCCTCTTTTTGGGAAAAATTTACCCTAGGGGCCTTCAAACCCTGAAAATTTGTAGAAATTGGAAATGAAATGAATACTAAAGGAAAGAGGAGGTTCATATCACTGACTTGGATCAAAAGGCAACGAAAACCATCCAAAAAAATGATCACAATCAACAGCTGAAGTTCGAGGGAAAAATTAGGTTCAGAGCTCCAAAATGCAAATGGTAGCTATGGAATGGTAAAAATGAATAGTAAAACTACTGTTAATAGTCATTTAATTATTTTCAAATTGAATTTATTACTATGACTATAGTTTTATTATGTTTTTTTTTATCATGAAACAAGTATTTTTAATCCATTTGATGTTGTTCTGAATAGGTCTTACAACTGATGAACAGATTAGTCGTGCAGATTTATTTCAAGAATGATTTGACCACAAAGCATACTTTTTCTCCTTATTTTTCGAGCTTTGTTAAAAACAAAAAAGGATTTGAAGCGCACTTTTATCTCTTTTTCGAGCTTCGATAACAGTGAAAAAGGAACCCTTGGAGTCTTCTTTCAGCTCTTTTCAGAGTCCGATAATGTGAAAAGATTATCGAGCACTTGTCTTTTCGAGCTCGTAAAAGTAAATGAATTGATATCTACTCGGTATAAGTTTAACCCTTTTCAGGACTGAGATAGATTATTTACAAAAAAGGAATAGCTTGGTTGAACATGACTAAAGAGGTTCTCTCATATATTATTTTACACTTTTTTGGATTTGAGCGACAACTTTACGAAAAAGTACCTTTGGAGTTTTCTTTCATCCTCTTTTTCAAACTCTCTAAATATGAAAAGGAACCGGGCTATCACTGTCGTTAAGCTCGTTAAAACATAAAATAGCGATGGGCTTGTCGATCATGGCAAGAATCCGGTTTCATTCATTGCTAGACTCGTTAAATTATTAAATAGCGATACTTTATTCGCCTGAAGGGTTGAATTATAGATCGATAAAATGTTATCCTTTTCAAGCTTGTTAAAAAATAAAGAGGTACTGGTCGACAAATGACCGGGGAAAATTTGGGAAAAGTGAGCAAAATTCTTTATGGTAGCAAGTCGCTCTTGAACATGACACTTCCTTCACTCCATGTCCGTGGTTGTTTGGGTTGGGTAATCATCTTGACGGTTCATTCATACCTATGGTTCATCATACCTTCACTTCAGTTTTAGGTCAATGCTGCCAACTCATCTCAGTGTCGCTGATAGGTTCAAGAGAAGTCATCCACTGAATACTCATCCTTCTGCAATACTCATAAACCTTCATTCTCATGACCATCATCCCTGAAAATTGCTATATCAAGTCATACGCTTGTCTTCGAAATCAGTAACTCCCGTTTTGCAATAAGGTGGCTTCCTATCGACAACAAATCATTATCCTGGAAGTTCACTTAGAAAAATTATGTTCCAGTACCATGAGGCTTGTTACAACATCGACAAGATCCTCGCTTTTGGACTTTTGACTGAAATATTTTGTTTGGTGTTCAACATCAAATCATTTATTCACGCCTTAAGAAATGTATTGTAGTACCTTGAGGGCCATTGACATCAATGGTGGTTCTCTCGCGTTTGTTAAAATATCACATCATTGGCTGGTAATTAAACGATGTCTTTCCATGTTAGACTACAAATCATATATTCACATGGCTAGACTTGTACTCGAATGATCGAGTGAATGAGATAAGAAGACCCCGGATCTAGTTTTAGCCATCTGGGCTGTGATTTCAGGATTGTTGTACACATCATCTATATGGTGATCTTACATACAGATCATCATTCGAACATGGGCCTATATCTATAAGCATGTCTGTATTGGGCAGCATTCCAATGTAGACGACTTTCTGAATTATGTACATATTATTAGATTGTTTATGTGCTGAACATGGGAATGCCTACCCTCAGCAATTATGATCAAGAGGATATATCGTGATGTAATGTATTGTAAGGTTGATGCAAGTCACCACTCTGCTTCATCTCTAGCCCATCACAGTGTAAATCATATCAATCAAAATACTGTTATTATTATTCTGACTTCATGATTTAGGGGGGAATTGTTATAGGTCAATTTGGGCATCATTCCCAATGACCTGGTTAACTGGGCATCATCTCTAGGACTAATGTATAGGGTCTATCATCCCCTAAAATTTCAATTTCTACATGGCCTAAGATAAAGAACAAGACAAATCAATCAAATAATTTCATCTGCAAAGGTTTCCAAGGTTTGAAGTTTATAATATAACATATGAGAGCTCACAAACGGTGCCTCTAAAGGGACTAAGTGCGTTGCATATGCAGGTAGCCCCATGCAAGGCTGCTCTGCAAAGCACTTCCCGAAATCCATGGGTTCGTTGGTCACATTGGGAGCGAAATTCTCATTTTTCTGGAATCTCCACTAGAGTTCACATGTGTCAAACTTCGAATCCATGTGTCCATTTGACATCTACAAGATTGGGAACATGTCTTGCCTATTATTTGAAAGTCATTTATTGTAAAACTACCTTCATCTCCTCTATAAATTGAGCACAAATATTAGTGTTTGATAAGGAAGAATTTGTGTAGTGAAATGTTGGTGGAATTTTAATTGAGGAGATTGATTTGAGTGACATATTGCTGGAGATATATGCATTGTGATGAGGCTGGGATGCTGCTAGAGACGGTGACACTAAATCAATCATTGGGTTGTAACCTCCCCTTCTATCATCAATAAATATTACTTCTTATTTTTCCATATATGCATATGTATAAGATTTGATTTTCAATATAATGATTTCTTAGTTGATGTATATGGTTTATGCTTTATTGATTTAGCTAAATAACTTGAATATACATATGTATTATTGCTATCTCTTGCTGTTTAGTGTTCATTCTTGTAGGAAATATTTTGCACAGCCGGCTGGAATTTGAAGCTATAGAAAAGCGATAGAAGGAGACTTTGGAAGCGCTTGGATCCAAAGTAGGTTCCTGATTTCATTCTGTATGTCTGTTTATAGTTAGGAAAGATAGTCATAAAGTCTTTGACCTATTGTTATAGATTAGCACCTGTCTAGGGAAGAATGATTTATTCGTAATTCATAATTCCGCACAACAAAAATTTTGATGTGGTAAATTTCATCCTAAACTTTAGGCCTCAATTTACTAGATTTTCTGATGTGCTGTCAACTTATGAACTAGAAAAAGTGTAGTGCTGTCCCTTTATGAAGTGTCAATAGTTGATGAGTTGTCCATTTGATGATGTGTAGGCTGAGTTTCCTAATCACCAATGTTATAATGACATCTCAGAAAGCTCATTTCCTCTTTTAAATGCATATAATTCCTCCAAAAATACCAAAGAAATTGAATGCTACAAAAATAGAGTACTATAGGTAGTTTCGTAGCGTAGTTTGGTAGCAATTTCATTTCAACCATCTAAGTCAAATTTTAGCTTTCTTTGCTAATGTAGACATGTTTTTTGGGTTAAAAGAGTGAAAACAAAGATTTTTCAGGCCTTGAATTTGATTTATCCATTCTTTTTTCCATATAATCACCTACAGTAGTTTCGTAGCAGATTCTGAGCTTCAAGCCGGGACCTTGCTACGAAACTGCCTGACTTTGTAGAAAATTCAATATTTGTCATTTTTTCTTCAAAATTTCACATGTAGGTCTGAAAATTGATACGATGAAGGATGATAAGGAAAAATTGGTTCCAAATGCCTCTTACCTTCTTCAAAAAGCATCATTTTCACCTTTAGCAAGTTTATTTACTAATAAAATGACCCTTTTTTTTTTTTTTCTTAAAAAATGGGGTTCAGAGATGAGATCCTATATCCCTATCCTTGATAGATGTTGCAAAAAGAGAGGATGTGTTTGTAAATAAGTTCATATGGAAGAAAATATTCTCTTGGATTACTGAAAACCATCTCCAGTTGTCGAGAATCGACATTAGAAAAACGTGTCTAAAATAGGAAAATTCAGAATTCTGAAAATATATCCCAAATACATCCTTGAATATCCAAATTGGTAGCACTTGTGAAAAAAGTGAAAAAGGTTATTGTTCCTTGCTCTGTGATTGAAAATAACCTCTCTCAGTATTGTATTATTCATCTCTATTCACCCATAATATTCTCTTTAAATTTACTGCTCACACAGTCCAAAAACACAGCAAATACCCTTGTAGCTCCCACAGAAATTCAAGCAACCTGAATTGGTGAATGCTTCAACAAAGCTAGGGTCCTCCATGAATTTCTTAAGTTCCATGGGCTCCTATATAAGCATAGAGCCTCCTTTTTATTCTTTCTTCTGCATGGCCATCTCCATTTATAACCAAGTTGCCTTCTTAAAAATGTGACATATGTAAAGAAACAAATTGGACAACAAGCTACTTACCACAAAGCTAAACTCTTCTAAGGTGACGAAAAACTGATACATGCAAAGGCTAAAGGGTTAATGATAGAGAGGAGCTTGGGTGATTTTTTTAAAAAGATGCAATTCGAATATGAGAGGGAAAATGACAAACGAAGGGATGAAAGTGTATTGATGACAAGAACTTATGATTTAACATGTTGGATAACTGTCATAACCTACTAGGTGATCTCACCTTTCACTAAAACCATAGAAAATGACAATTCATTGATTTTATTTTGGCGGATTTGCTACGGAAAGTTTAGGTAGTTTTGTAGCAATTCTATTGTTCTGCCACTGTATTCACTATGAAACTATGAAAAAACTAGACAAGTGGCTCATTTTTAAAAATTTGATGACTATGAAAGTGAACCCGAGGTGGATTATTGTGGATATGACCCTAATGAAAAGACTAATGAAGTGTCTATCACCTATAATAAACATTACTAAGTGAATTTCTCATCAAATGAATGATATAACCCAATGAGACAAGGTGAAGCTTATGATGACCCTCTCAAAAAAATTTGAAAATTTGAGAGTGATAACAGTGGCTCCACTGGGGATGGTGTACCCCTATGGTACAACAAAGAACTACTAGTTCCAGTGCCACCTCCATTGGGTTGCTCCCATATTCAAAATGAAAACTTGCAACCTACTCTGACCAGTAATCTCGGCACTGAAAAAACCAATAGCTACTAAAGAACTGAAAGTAGACATGCTGAAGTTTAAAACTAAAACTGAAAAAATGATTGATCCTAAAGCTTATTTATATACAAATTATCCTACTCTAATTTCTCAACAATAAAATCCGAATCAAGTGATCTCACACTTCCAATGAATCCAATCAAGAAGTTGGGTACTGGATTGGAATTGGCATTCCACTTCTCTGATCACAAAGCCATTCCTGAGATATGATAACTTGTTCCACCATCTGAATTTATCTACATAACTGATGATCATTATGAAATTCATTACTATTGAAGATTCTAGTAGAGCTGTGAAAGGATCTTTGAGAGTATGCACAAATAGTTCTTGTTGACCAGCAAGAAAATAAGAGTAAGTATGATCCTTTGATGTTGTTTCTTGTTCAAATTTTTCATTATAACTCTTGTGACCATTCTCAAATAGAAAAGGAACAATATGTTGATCATTATTTCCATTTGCAACAAAGCAATATTTGGAGTCTTCTTGGACACTTTCACAAGAAACTACGTCAACATGTACTACAGGAATTTCTAAAGGTAGCTCTTTGTATGATTCAAAAATCATATCCATCTGATTATCTAAAATTTGCTTTTCATAATTTTCTTCATTGGATGTAAGCTGATACGAGGAATGACCTGAAAAATAATTTCTTCCTTTACCTGAACATTATAGCAACTATCTTCCATCATTTCCTCCTTCTGTTGGAAATGATCCTCATATTGATGACCATCAAAAGACTGACAAGTCTGCTGCAAATGTTCACCAAACTAAGATGATGTAACATGATTTTCATAAATAAACTCCTGTTGGGTTTCATTTTCATCCAAGAGAGAGGCTACCCTTTCTTCTTGGTGATGAAAGGGATTGCCATGAAGGGCCTCTAAAATTTCCTCATCCATGAACTCATCATCTTCATAAAAATTCTCCAAGTATTTAATAAAACTCACAAAATTTTTACAACATTCTTTGACCATCAATGAGGAAGAATGAAATTCTTTATACCTCTCATAAAATGCAATGTGGAAATCAGTAAGAGAATATAAGGAACCATTTGGCAGGCTTTTGTACCAAGACCATGCTTTTCCCTCTAAAGAGACCATAAACATCCTCATGAGATAATCTTCAGGAAATTGAACCTTAAGTATAGGTACATGCATATGGAATCTAAACAAGTGAAGAGAAACATTTTCTTTCTTTTCATATTTAAATATGGGAAGATAAATTAACCAATTGAGTTTTGGCATGGGATTTGGAAAAACAGGGATGTGAGACCGATTCATAGGGGCATACCTGGCATTCTTTTTTGCAATGGAAGTCATCTTGGAAATTCATCAAGCTACTGATCTTCAAGCAGTGGAGTCACCTTCAAATTTATTATTTGATGTGTGGAGTCGCTAGAGAAGAGATACAACCAATATGTGCCTAAGTGTCTATTGCTCTCAGACCTTATAATTGAAATAATGTCATTCTTCCCACGGAAAATTTACAACTTCGTTCCCCGGCAACGACGCCAAAATGTTATCACCAAATTTAGTCTTGATGGGTTGCTTCAATGGTCAACTTGGAGTAACTATTTCAAACCACTTGCAACTGGAAATTAGCCTTTCCATTTTGAGAGGGCTCTCTCAAAAGGATAAAGGATATTCAATGAATAAATTGAAAGCAGATGGCTAACTCTGAACTGGATTGAATGTGTTTTTATGTAGGTGAAAAATGTATAGGTTTTACTGCCATTGGGCTTACGGATTCAGTGCTAATAAACTCAGTGACATGGTTCTCCTTGTGGAAGCTGAGGCATGTATATGTTTTGATGAAAAGGACAAGGCACACAAATATACAATAAATTAATTCTTAAAGGAAGTTAGAGCGTGGTGTACATGAATTCTGAGTAATTAAACATTAAGATACTGAAAGAAAAATAGAAAAATACATATGACAATACTCATAAAAACATCAAATGAATCTCAGGTGAAAGAAGAAAGCTCACATCCATTGTATATTACTGGTCAACAAAAGATTACAATTGTAGTAGTCAAGATTCACGTCTTCCAACTCCTTCAAACTATCAAAAGCCTCTCATTTATACAATGATATCTCTTTACATTAGGTCTCCCATTTGGGCTAGACTATCGAATCCTCATCCAGAGTTATAATCCTAAAATAACTCTATTACATTGAGCATGAATAGGGATTTTCTATTTTGGATGAGATTGTAATAAAAAATGAGTCTATCACTTAATAATTACATCAACAAGGAACTTTAAATTACCCATAAAAATAATGTCTATTGAAACCAACAACAATATTTATGTGACAAATGTCATCCTAAACTTTAGGCCTTGATTTACCAGATTTTTTGATGTGCTGTGTTGTCCCTTTATGAAATGGCAATACTTGATGAGTTGTCCATTTGATGATGTGTAGGTTGAGTGTCCTAATCACCAATGTTATAATGACACTTGAGCAAGGTAATTTTGTCTTTTAAATGCATCTAATGCCTCCAAAAAGACCGAAGAACTTGACTGCCGCAAAAACAAAGTACTATAGGCAGTTTTGTAGCGTATTTTTGTAGCAATGTCATTTCAGCCATCTAAGTCAAATTTTAGCTTTCTTTGCTGATGTAGACATGTTTGTTGGGTTAAAAGAGTAAAAACAATTTTTTTTCAGGCCTTGAATTTTATTTTATCCGTGATTTTTGCCATATAATCACCTACAGTAGTTTCGTAGCATATTCTGGGCTTCAAGCCTGGACCTCGCTATGAAATTGCCTGACTTTGCAGAAAATTCAAAATTTTTCCCTTTTTCTTCAAAATTTCACTTGTAGGTCTGAAAATTGATATGATGAAGGATGATAAGGAAAAATTGGTTCAAAATGCCTCTTACCCTCTTCAAAAAGCATCATTTTCACCTTTAGCAAGTTTATTTACAAATAAAATGACTGTTTTTGTTTTTTTGCTTTGTTTTTTGTTTTTTGTATTTTTGTTTTGTTTTTTTTTCTTTGAAAAAATAGGGTTCAAAGATGAGCTCCTATATCCCTATCCTTGATATCTGTTGCAAAACGGGTGGAGGTTTTTGTAACTAAGCTCATCTTGAAGAAAAATCTCTCTTGGTTTTCTGAAAACCATCTCTAGCTATCGGGAATCTGCATTAGAAAAACGTGTCTAAAACAGGAAAATTCGGAATTCTGAAAATAGGTCCCAAATACATCTTTGAATCTCAAAATTGGTAGCACCTGTGAAAAAAGTGAAAGTGGTTATTGTTCCTTGTTCTGTGTTTGATAATAACCTCTCTTATTATTGTATAATTCATCTCTGTTCACTCATAATATTCTCTTGAAATTGACTGCTCACACAGTCCAAAAACACAACAAATACCCTTGTAGCTCCAAAAGAAATTCAAGCAACCTAAATTGGTGTATGCTTCAACAAAGCTAGGGTCCTCCATGAATATCTTAAGATCCATGGGATCCTATCTAAGCACATAGACTCCTTTGTATGCTTTCTTCTTCATGGCCATGTCCCTTTATAACGAAGTTTCCTTCTTAAAAATGTGACACCTGTAAAGAAATAAATTGGACATCAAGTTGCTTGCCACAAAGCTAAACTCTTATAAGGTGACAAATGACTGATACATGCAAAGGCTGAAGGGTTAATGGTAGAGGGGAGCTTAGGTGATTTGTTTAAAAATATGTAATTCAAATATGAGAGGGAAAATGACAAATGGAGGGATGAAAGTGTAATGATGACAAGTACTTATGATTTCACATGTTGGATAACTATCATAACCTACTAGGTGATCTCACCTTTCACTAAAACCAATAGCAAATGAAAATTCATTGATTTTATTTTGGCGGATTTTCTACGGAAAGTTTAGGTAGTTTCCTAGCAAAATCCGATGTTCTGCCACTGTATTCGCTACGAAACTGTGAAAATTAGACAAAGTGACTAATTTTTAAAAATTTGATGACTATGCAAGTGAACCCAAGGTGGATTATTGTGGATTTGACCCTAATGACAAGACTAACGAAGTGTCTATGACCTATAATAAACTTTATTAAGTGAATTTCTCATCAAATGAATGATCTAACCTAATGAGACAAGGTGAAGCTTATAATGACCCTATCAAACAAATTTGAAAAATTGAGAGTGATAACACATTCCATGAAGCAACCACAGTAAATTATGCGGCCTAAAATATCCCCAAAATCAATGTGGAATTAGAGGATAGGCAGGTTGAGCATCAACCTACTATGATTGAGATTGAAGGTATTATCCAAAACTAATTTTTTTCTATTTTAATTGATCATAGGTCTAGTTTAAGTTATATTAGCCCCAAAATTGTGGAAAAATGTAAATTATAATCATAAAAAATCCAGAATGCATGGTTGGTACTGTTAGCAACTGGTACCAAACAAAATGTAACTCATCAAATAAGATAATCTCATGTGGAATTGAATGGTTATTCCATAGAAGTTAATTTAAACATTCTTCCTTTAAGATCATATGATATATTAATTGGCATGAATTAGATAGAAAAATAGATAGGTCTCATAAAATGTTCGGAAAAATCTATAAGTTTTATAGATCAAAATGGGAAACCCAAATTGATAAGAGGTGTTATCACTCAGGTTTTCCTAGAAGTTGTGTAAGAGGAAAGTATACCCGAGGTAACCACAAACCAACCTTTTAGATGCAGAATCTAGCCAATCTGCATCCAGAGAGGGCTCTCTCTTTATGATTTATCTTTGTTCTTGGAAGGTTTTAGGCTAGTTATAGTTTCAAGAGTTTGTTTTGGGAAAATGGTGGAATCCACAAACTAAGGGCAAGGTTGAGGGCTTTCAGTCCATTGGGCTATGGAGTCAAAGGATGGCTTTACTGGATTTCTATTCTAAACACAAGATGGTATTACAAGGCAAGATAGCTAGACAGAGAACAATCCTTAAAATTTAAAGTGGATGGGATGATCTTGAAGGGATGAAAGGCAGCTAAGAATCTTTCACCATGTTCAAAAGAAAGAAATGAGATGAATACAAACAAAGAGCAATGAAGAATTCTTTATTATAGTAATCAACAATGTTTAAATTAGAAAAGCAAGAGCATTTAAGAATTCAAGCTTATAACTAATTTAGAAGAAAACATTAAGAACAACCACATTTGAAATCAGAGTACAATTAAGCAAATTCTGATTCAATCCTTTATGTAAATTATTCAGAAATGGACATAATGATATTATAAACTAATATAAAACTTCAGACAAAGGGTAGAAAGACTTATTGAACTGTAGTCCAACACATGAATCCTACAACAAGTCTAGTGCTTTAAATCGTCATCCAATAAGCCACGAATAAATTTCTCCAAAATGCTTTTATTCCGAAAATCTCAATGTTACAACAGAGTAATAGAATCCACCCTCAACACTCTCTTTGAGGGTTTATTTATACACAAAATAATCTTAAACAATCTTACACTATCTTAGCCAATAATCTAGGCTGACTTAAAGCATAATTTACAAACAAACAAGAGACAAATGGTCTCGTGGATAGAATAATGGGTAACTGCCGATGTGCTGTTCCTTTCTTCGTGGACGTGCTGGAGGTAAGTGCTGAAATAGGGCTCTGTGCTGTCCCTTGTAGTATTTCTTTGGCTTGTTGGACACTCTTTGTTCCTACGGATACTCTTTAACCTTTTCATCTGATACTCTTTCATCTGTTTTCATTTTTACTTTTCACATAATAGTAAAAGATAAAATTCTTATGCTGAAGATAATTTTCATAAAATTCCCAACATTTCTCTCCACCATTGATCATCTGGTATCATAGTTCTTCTGAGTTTCCTCAATGTCTCATCTGCTTCTGTTAGTTTGTAGAAGGTGGGCTCATACGGAAATAGATACTTTATTTCATGTTCCAGATGAAATAAATTCCTCACTTTATCATAGATACTTTTCCCGGTTGGTAATGTCGATTCTGACGAGCTAGTAGAACAAGCAGCTGTATTTTTAGCATGAGCCTTTATTCTCTTTTCATAGGTTTCCAAGTCTATTATTTGATCTTCTGTGAGCATGGGACTTGGTAACCCACTATCCAGCAAAGCTTGAAATTTCTCTCTGAAAATGTTGATATCAACCAAAATGTCTGTGCACTTCCTTTCTAAATTTTGCATGAAAGTCCTCTTGGTGAAGACTCTCTTTACTTCCAAAACTGTGCCTGTCCTATCATCAATTCCTAACAATGCAAGCTGTTGCTTGGTTTTGGAATTCAAAAATTGAATGAGCTGATTGGCCTGTTCAGGCCTGCCTCTCAATTCATTTCTGGTTCTATTTATTTCTTCTTGGGCTATTTTAACTAACTCATTTTGCTCAAAAATAGCTTGAATAGAGGGCCAAATACCCTTTATTAACTCAATGATGTTACTCCAAAGAATGTCATTTATTTCGTTTAAAGGCTTCTCCAAAGAAAGATCTTTTTCCAGAGCCTGAACCAATTTTTCCAACCTTTTTATCTCCCTGGTGTTATCAGCAGCTGTCTTTTTAGATGTGTCATATTTTTCCTCCAATTTTGTTAATTGCAATTTTGTTTCTTGGAGTTCTGTGACCCTGAGTTGTAAACTTTCCATCTGCTTTATTAATTCATCAGAATTCATACCAGAAGTATTTACCTGGGCTGGCTGTATCTGCTGTCCTGTTGTTGTAGTACCTGTTGTTGATGTCTGCCTGATAGTTTCCTGTTCCTGCAATGCTTTTTCCAATTCCTTCTCTGTTTCATTTAGTCGCTCAGTCATATTTAGGAGCAACTCCATCATTTCTTCCTGTGAATTCCCTTTTATAACTTCTTGGGTCTGAGGGTGCCTCAAGGCTGGTAGTTTTAACTGTTTTCTGAGTGCAGCTATATCATCCTCTTTCTTCTTTATCAATGCCTCAATACCTTTAATGTCTTTGGGATTGTGACCCAAACCAATGATTATCTCTTCTAAAGACTTTATTCTATTATCCTTGGCCTGTGAGGAGGCCTTCTCAATTTTCAATTGTGCAGTAGTGTTATTCAAAGAATCCTGCAGCGTTATAGCTGCCATGGCCTTGTTGGTGAGAGTAGAATAGACCATTTCCCCAGTTTGTCTATGTAGCTCTATCTGGTCGAGGGGATGAATCTCCTTTGCTAAAACTTCAAAATTTGTTCTGATGTAATCTGCTGCTGAAGTTGGTTTTGGCACCTTTGCTTTGAAGTGGCTCATCAGCATTTTACCTTGTGAAAGGTCAAACGCTGACATTAGCCTTTCTTGATTATGGGGAGCCATCTTCATATACTGATCATATAACTTCATTTTCAATGGATCATTCTTTGTTTTAATATTAATGAAGGTTCTTTTAATATCTCCAGTGTCTGTCTTTGGCGGTCTGAAAGAAGATACTTCAGTGCTTAATTGCTTTTGTAAAGCTTTCCCGCTCTGGCTTATGTTTGTTTCACTTGCTGTGCCAGTTTGCTGACTATCTTCCCTTCCATCATCAAATAATTCATCTATAATCTCCACATCTAGAGGTGGATTTGGTTTCTGTTTCTTGACCTGATGTACCTGTGAGGTTTCTTTTGGAGGAGTGGTGTCTGAAACCAGTCTTTTCTTTCCTATTTCTACATTTGATGGAGTCTGTAACTCTGGAACCTGTGATTGTTCAGGTGCTTTGGAAGTTTGTGGTTTCTCTGCCATAACCAAAGTTTCAATGATTTGAACTACAGGTTCTTTTCCTTTACCCTTGGGTTCTGCTGCTACTGATGGACTGCTTTCCTGTAATGCTTGCTGTAGAGTGGCTGCTGAATATGTGCCAATGTAGGGTACCTGCATTTGACCACACGTTTCTAGGTCAAAGTTCTTCTCAACATCTTTCATAATTTTATTCATTTTGTCTGCCTCACTTTCTTCCTCAACAAGTGTTCCTTCAACCCATTCATCTTGATTTGCATACTGTTCTAGATCAGGAATCTTGTGGTGTATATAAGGAGATGATTTATTCTTTAATCTCTTTTCACAAATAAAACCAAAGGGGTCATAAGGAACCCAACGGAAAGATGTCTGGAACTTTTTGTCTAATAGATTTTCTGCTTCTCTCTCAGCCTCCCTAGAATTGCAGATGAAAGGACCTAATTGGCTTTTGATCCCTAACTGAGCTTTCTTCTTTACATTACAAAAATGGATCACATCTGAATTGTTCATTTGCCTGAAGTATTCCAAGGCAAAAATCCTCATTGGTACATATCTGGGTAACCTGAATGGACGTAATTCACATCCATAAATCCTGATGATTGTATGGTTTTGATACAAATACCAATCCCCAACTTTATAACTCTTTGACAGTTGCAAGGTCTTTCTAATTTCATTACTGAGTCTTGGGGGAGGAATTCTTGTTAACAAAGTTGTTGCAGGATATACAAACTGATCAATGAATTCAGTGTAGGAGTAGGGAGAATCGGAGGAAGAATGAATTATGGGGGACCAAAATATGACTGACCTGGGATTTCCCTTGGCATCAAGTTTTTGAACAGGGAAAGGGAACCTTTCTGACTGATAGTAGATAATGAGATGATAGATGACTGAGGAGTATTTAAAAACTTTTTCAGTATCTAGCCTTATGAATTGATCATGGATCTTGTTGGCTATGAAGGAAGCAAAGTCATATTTGATCTCAGGAGGTTGCCCCGGAGTAAAAACGGATAGCAAAGCCAAGGTTATCTCATCCACATATTCACTGGTGTTGAATCCCAAGACAAAAGATATTATATTTACAATGAGCCTTCCCAATGTATTGAAATAGTAAAAACCATAGGGAGGAGACCCTTTTGGCTGATGCTCAGGTAACATGAAATTCTGACACATGGATTTTAGCTTTTCTGGGGTTAATTGCCTGGTTTTCTCAATCAATCCTTCCATGGACAATGGTGCTAATTCTTGGTCCGGTTCAAAGTGTAACATGGCATTGATAGCCTGGGGAGTGATGGGAAACAAAACACTTTGATCAGGAGCTAATACAGCCCTCTGTGTGGGATCATAGTTTGAATGACAGTAATGAATGATTTCAGGGAAAATAAGAACTGAAGGAATGAGATACCTTGGGAGATTGGATTCCCACAACCCTATAAGATCTTGCCCCTTTGAGTATTCGTCTCTGCAGCGACAATAGCTCAATAGGGGACTTTCATCGAAATGCAGGTCTTTAATTTGGAAATCTTCATCTATCAAAGGTAAATAGTCCAATTCACGGTGAGGAGCATTCAATGGAGCGATATTCAGAGCTGCCGGGACCTCCATTTTGGTTCTTGTGGATTCAAAATGGAGGTTTTTGGTTTTCCTTACAAGCCGGGCGGGATTTCTAAAATGAAGGAAATTGGCACAATTTGGTGGTTCAGGGAGCAATTATACAGTTTTAAAACCTCTGGAAAAGGCTCAGTGACGATTTTTAATCACTATTTCAGCGAAAAACAAAGAACACTGAGTTTTATTTGCAGTCGGGCGGAAAAGGATAAATACCTGCTTTTAGACGGAATCTGGTTCTTTAACAGGTAACAGGTAATGGCAGGACTGTTCTTCAACACGGGCGCAGCGGAATTTTGGATTGAATTGGTCAATTGCAGTGGAAATTTGAAAATCACAGTGAGAGCTCTGTCGTTTTCAGAATAACGAAAATAACAGGAAAAACATGAAAAAATGGTTTTATTTACAAGTCAAAAGGGTTTTTTATTTTTCGAGGTATGACGTCATCAACGTACGGGATGACGTATGCACGGTTGGGTGGTAAGCGGTAAGCGGGAAGCGCCCGCACCGCTTTTGGTCGATGGTGGTTTATATTAGAAGGGCAGCGATTCCACAGGATGATCGCCACGTGGTCGGTTGACTATTCAAAAACCACCCATCCCCCGCTGGTTAAATTGCTCACAAGGGATGGGCAGCGGGGTGAATACTGGCCGTTGATCTACGGCGGGGTGATCCGACGGCTGAAGAGATGGGGGAACATGCGGAGGGTTCAGGTGTGGGCCCGTCGGGTTTTAAAACAGTTTAACGTGTAATTTAATCACCCCGGGAGATTTTTAATAGGCGGAAAAGGTTATTAATTAGTCCTGATGACTAATTAATCCCATGTGCGTAATAAAAGGGGTTGCGGCGGGGTTTGGTGAAATGGAATGCCATGTGGACAAGCCATGGTGGCACGAAATTTTCCGAAGCTTGATTCGTATTTTTGTATTTAAACACACATATCGCATGTTTAAAGTTTTTATAAATATATTTTATTTATATGGTAATAAACAATCGTTATTTAATTACCATAAGGGCGGGATTATAATATATTGATAATTTTAACCAAAGGGCATATAATGGGTTTTTATTTTAAATGCGCGGGGATATAAAATACTTTGGTTAAACTTTATAATAGGGGGGTTTTTGGGTTATTTATAAAAAGGGATTTATATACTTAGGATAGGGTATTTGACTAGGGATTTAGTAAATAAAGTTAAACATTAATATGACAAAGGGATAGGGAAACTCAAAACATTTTTGCACATCCAAGAAAGTGAAAACTTTTGAAGTAAATTGCAATATCTGATCTCCAACACTTAAACTTAGAATAGCAAGTTATCTTGAGGGATTTTTATGGAATTTTGCATGAGTTTCCTAAGCATAATAGGATTTTACTTAGGACAAGGTTAAAGATGGATGATTATACTGATGGATCATCTCAAGTACTTAGCTCTTTTTGATCACTAGGCCGAGGGTCTGGTCCCTCCAGAAGTCAAGGAAATGCCTTGAGCCCTTTTGATCTCCAAATACCTTAATACTTTGGGGGAAATTAGTAAAACTTTTGAGGGAACAGTGATGAGGGAAGTTAATGAGTTTGACTTTTTCTTGCTGAGATTTTCCCTTGTATTTCCTGCTTTAGTACTTGTGATGAAAGTAAAGGATCAAAAACACGTAGCAACATCATTCATCAGATAACACTTTGCAGCACCATCTACCTACCCTATCTACTTAACACTACCATTTTCTCTTCTTTATTAGGGTGCATTTGGACTTGCAAACCCTTTTCAACCTTTTTCTTTTTTACAAGGCAAATCTATCTAATTATACCCTTATTACATCCAAGGGCTCAGATTAAGCTGTTGAGCACCTTTTATTTATTCTACCTATCTACTTATCTGCCAAGATTAAACTGTTTGGTCAGATATTTATTCTCTAATCTACAACATGAAATTGAAATATGACTAAGCCAAGTTTAAACAGTTTGACTTATTCATGAATTGTGGCAAAGGTTTGACAAGCTGCACACAATTTCTTTATTACAGAAGATGAAATAGTAGTGGAATTTGGATTTGCACACTTTCCTTGGTCTATTTTTGCTTGGGGTTCATTTCTTTCATTTCTTTTTGACCATTTTATTCTTTTTACCCTTTGATCTTTCTTTTAGGGTATACCCTCTTTACATTTTTTAAATTTTTTGATTTTTTGGTTTTTCAAGAATATGGAACACCTTTTCTCAAGAAAGAAGGTTTGAACATATTCCATAATTCAATCAAGACAATCATGAAAGATGAAACCTATTGGTATAGGAGGCTAACACTGGCTCCACTTGGGGATGGCTTTTCCTTGTGGAAAGTCAAGAACAGCAGGTCAGAGGCCTCAAAATGTCTTCAAACTGAAAGTATGAAATCTTCCTTCTTCTGGTAGCTTTATTTTACATATGATAGTGAAACTTTTGGAACTTAGGGCCTTCACTTCGGGCTTCAATTTCAAGAAGTCACCATCCAATCCAAACTGCATTAACAAAAACAAAACAAACAAAAAAAATATATTATGTACAAGTTAGAAACATTAAAACACTCTAGTAAATTGGATCAAAATAATGCTTGAGCATTCGACCATTGACTGGTCCTTCTTCAACTTCTAAATTGTCCAAGTCCTTCAAAAAGTAAGTGTTGTTTCCCTGCAATGCATGAATGATATAAGGCCCTTTCCACAAGAAATCAAACTTTCCATGTTTCCCTTTTTCTTCTCTTCTAGAATCCCATCTTAGGACCTTGTCTCCTAATTGAAAATCCTCTGCTTTAGTCCTTTTATCAAACATTTTCTTTAGCTTTTCCTGTAAGACTTGTGATCTTTGGTATACCTCTCCCCTGGTTTGCTGCAGGTGGATTGTTTGATTAATTCTTCTTTGAATGTCATTTGGCTCCACTTGAGCCTCCTGAAGTAATTTCATAACAGGAATTCCTAAAGATGATGGGAATCTTGCTTCAATGCCATAAACTAACTCATATGGACTAGTCCCAATAGATTTCTTAGTTGTAAGTCTATCTGCCCACAATGCATTGGTCAATTTCTTGTGCCAATTCTTTTTGTTTTCTTCCAATAACTTTTTGATGATATTGATAAGGCTTTTATTAGAAGATTCTGCTAGTCCATTACCCTGGGGGTAATAGGCTGTTGAATGACCTAGAGTAATATGATACTTACTACAGAAATTGATCATTTTCTTTGATTTAAATGCAGCAGCATTGTCTGTTATAATCTTTTCTGGACAACCAAATCTTGAAAGTATGTTGGTTTCTAAAAACCCTATGATTACAGAATCATTGGACTGTCTACATGGGATGGCTTCAATCCATTTAGTGAAGTAGTTTGTGGCGGTTAAAATCCATCTGTGTTGCCCTGAGGAAGGGGGATGAATTTCTCCAATAAAATCTAACCCCCATTGTTGAAAAGGTCTTTCTGTGGAAACTGGTTTTAAAGGCAATGGTAACAACTTTCTTTTACCTTCAAATATCTGACACTTGTGACAACTTGTTACAAATTTCTTAACATCAGAAAATAATGTTGGCCAGTAAAAACCAGCCCTTAAAATTTTGTCTGCAGTGGATTTCCAGTAAAGATGTCCTCCACAATCCCCTGCATGAAATTCATTAAGAACTTTATCAGCTTCATCTTTTAAGAGACAATTCAACAAGATTCCTTCATGATTTTTCCAAAATAAAGTGCTATCTAAAATACAATATTTCAAAGATGTCATTTTTAAAAATCTTTGCTTGGTTCTGGACAACCCTGGAGGAGCTTGCAGGTTTAATAAAACATGAATTATATCAGTGTACCCGGGTGAATCTAAGAAAGCTTGACTGATCTGAGGAGTCGCCATCTCCTGCTCGTTATCCAGTTCATTGATGTCTAAGGCTTGGCAATTGGTTTCTGTCATGAGTTGTGCTAAACCTTGGCCTTTTATGAGTTTTGTTGGCTTAATCTCAATATCATATTCTAAAATGGTAGCTATCCACTTACCTCGTTTACCTTCAATGCCATCTTGAGTCAAAATATCTTTAACTACTGCATTAGGCACATAAGCTATCACATGAGAATATAATATGTAGACTCTGAAATCTTTGATTGCTTTTACCAATGCAAAAGCCTGTTTTTCCATAATATTGTATTTTAGAGATGCATCCATCAGTGCTTTACTAAAAAATGCTATTGGATTTTCACACCCTTGGTCATCTTTTTGAAGTAAAACAGCTGCAACAGTATGTTCAGAGGCGAATGAAAAAATAATAAAGTCTCTATCAAATTTAGGACTGGTCAGAACTGGTGTCCTTGTTAAAGCCATTTTAATTTCCTCGAATGATTGTTTGGCTTCCACAGTCCAGTCAATGCTTGAATCTTTCCTCAACATGTTAGTCAGTAATCTAAGTAACTCTGCTAAACTAGAAATAAATCTTCTCAAGAAATTAAATTTTCCTATGAATGCTTGCAACTCTTTTATGTTTCTGGGGTGGGGTATTTGCAAAATTGCTTGAATTCTTTCTGGATCAATCCTAATGCCATCTTTAGAAATAATGTGCCCTAAGAGATTTCCTTCTTCCAAACCAAACAATGACTTCTTAGGGTTTAAAGAAATTCCATATTTTCTGCACTTTATAAATACTTGCCTTAAGTGATCTAAATGTTCCTGATCTGTTTTAGAAAAAACAGTCAAATCATCTAGGTAAATTACCAGAAAATCATGTATCTCTTTAGCAAAAGCAATATCCATCGCTCTTTGAAATGTAGCTCCTGCATTCTTGAGCCCAAATGGCATTTTGACATATTTAAACGTACCCCATGGTGTGGTAAATGCTGTTTTATCCTGATCATCAGGATGAACCAGAATCTGGTTGTACCCTGAAAATCCATCCAGTAGTGATATTCTCGAAGATCCTACAACCCTTTGCAGAATGTGGTCCATCTTCGGCAGAGGATAGTTGTCTTTTAAAGAAACTTTATTCAAATTTCTTAAGTCGAAACACAATCTAATTTCTCCTGTCTTTTTTCGTGTTGGTACCAAGTTAGAAACCCATTCTGAGAATCTGATAGGAGCTATAATCCCTGCTTCAAACATCCTTTTGATTTCCTTTTCAATTGAGGGTAATAAAACAGGATTTATTCTCCTAAGTTTTTGTTTAAAAGGTTTCTGGTCTGGTTTTAAAGGTATAGTGTGTTGAATGATGGATGTATCATAAGATTTGAGGTCTTCATAACTCCAGGCAAAAATATCCTGGAATTATTTTAATAGTTCAACATATTTAACCTTTTGATCTTTCGGAAGAGATTTGGACAACTTAACTATTTTGGGATGTTCTGGGGTTCCTAAGTTGCATTCTTCCATATCAGCCTTAACAGGTTCCATTTTAGGTCTGAATGGAATATCATTTGAGTCGAACAGATCTTCCAAAGGTGTTAATCCTTTGGGTAATTGATTATCTTTCAAATTAATGATTTCTGTTTCATCATCTATGATCTCATCAGATTCCATGTGTTTCAAATTTTGCATGTCTTTTTCAGTGAATGTGGTTGGATGCAGCATATGAATTGCATTTTCTCTTGATATTTCCATTTTTTGTTCTTTTTCTTGATCAAATTCATCAATAGTTATGTCTTCATCTATATTACAGTTAGAAAACTCATTCTGAAGTGTCAAAAAATTATTGATTTGATTGTTATTCACAAATACTTGCCAATTCAAAAGATTGTCCTGGTATTGCAGGCCTGTGTCTAATCTCAGCTGAAAACTGATGATTAGGATCAAAAGGTAACTTGCATGTACTAGCAAACATTGCTAAACTGTGAGCATGTAAATTTTGTTTCCTGGGAATCTTGGCAAGTTGAGCTTGTAAAAATGTGTTGAGAATCTCTACAACTGTCTCTCGGTATTGTTTCAGTCTCATGTCTTTTGTTGAACATTCTCCTTTAATCTGTTGAATAATCAGCTCGGAGTCTCCTATGATTGATACCCTAATAGCTCCCAATTTCTTGGCATGTTTAAGTCCTAATAAAAGAGCTTCGTACTCTGCCATGTTGTTAGTGCATTTGAAATTCAACCTATAAGCATGACCCTCTGCATAATTGTTCTCAACATTATGTAACCAAATCCCAGCTCCTGCCCCTAGTCTGTTTACTGAGCCATCAAACTCTAAATGCCATAGAATCTCATGTTCATAATCTTCATCAATTGTTTTAAAGTGTTTCTCGACGGGAGCTAGTTGTTTAGTTTCTTCAGGTATTTCTTGATCATCTGGTGTTTCTTTGTTTTCAGAGATTTCTTCAATTTTAACAGTGGTTTTGTTTATGATTTCCAATTCTGGAGCTTCTATTTCAGTAGGAAGATCTGACTCAGCATTGTATAAAATAAAAGAATCCATGTCATAATGTACAGAGTAAACAGGGAAGTTTTCAGGCTTCTCATGGCTACTCACTAAGTACTTCATCAAGGTTTCTCTATATAATCTTTTAGGCTGACCAAATACTGAAATAGTTGCATATGACATGTCTAGTTGAATAGACCCTCCAAGTTTAGCACCCCACGATCTAGACAATAACATACCATATTTAGGTGGAATATCAGCAACTACTATGTCCATTAAAACAGACTTAGCAGGGTATTGGACCAAAGTGACACACAGATCTTTAATCAAGCCTAAACATTTTACCTGACTGGAATCAAATGAAAACAAATCTTTGTACGGTCTGGTAATATCTAGATTCAATCTTTCCATTACTGCTTTTGGCATCAAACTGTGAGATGCTCCAGAATCTAGCATTGCATTATGGAGTATCTTATCATGAACATTCAGGCTTACATAAAATGGAGGAGTTCCTCCACTTTCTGGTTTGCCATTAACCTCAGGGCCAAAAAGAAGTTTGGGTTGATCATCAAGAATGTTTACTGAATCATCCAATCCAGAAATGTTAATGTTTAGGGACTTGGAAATCTGACTCCTATAGACATCATGTTTAGCCAATTCTGATAAAGGAACAACTATCTTAATTTTGCCTATTTCAGCCTCTAGATTGAAAGGTTTTTCTGTTTGAGTTTTAGTGTTTTGCACAGTTGGGTTCTCTCTGTTTTTTGGGTCTTCAATGTTTTTCTCTTTTTCATGAATGAAGTTTTGTTTTGAAGATGTTTCAGGACTAACTTCTACTGTTTCTTCTACATTTCCTACATGAGGAGATGTATTGGATTGTTGTTTGTTGTTTGGTTGGTTGTCCGAGACATCTTCAATTATTGGATTCGAAGGGTTTGGAGTTATTCTAGACAAAATTTGTACTTGGGGACTGTTTTGTACAGGGGGAATGTTTTGTTTACCTTTGACATTTTGTTTTGTGGTTTTCTGTTTGCTATTCTCTGGTACATCAATCCTTCTACTTCTCAAGTTGTATTGTTTATGAACCTCGTAGATTGCTGTGTCATAGCCTTCCTTGAAATCAAAAGTCTCTCCTGAATGAGTTTGGAATGTTTCAAGGATATGATTCTCTTGATCATCCTGGGATAGGAAGACTTCTGGTTCATCTTTGTCATCATCTACATTGTTTATTTCTACATCTTCTGTAGGTTCTTCAGAAGTTGAACCTTCAACAAAGTTTTCTTGGAAGGGTGGCCTAATGTTCTGATCAGGGACATTCTTTCCAATATTTTGGTTCAGATTCCTCCTAAAGTTTGGATTTCTTGCAACATTCTGGTTATCAGTAGAAGACTTTCTTTCAATGGTTTCCACTCTGTCTCCTAATCTTTCCATACCTTTAATGATTACATCCAGCTTCTTTTCAAAAGCTGAAGGTTCTTCATTCATAGGCATTCTTCTTTCTGCCCTAGCTCTGGCTCGTTTTTCTATCAGACTTGCTTCTACACTCACCACTATACTTTGCATTTCCTCTAGTGTTTGAGGAGCTCTTTCCCTGAGGGAATAAGCTATATCGGAGTCAAAACCATCTGGAAATTTAACCAACACGTTGTTGGGTGGGGGTCTTAGGTTTTGAGGAACTGCATTATAAGATTCATTGAATCTTATGATGTAATCTTGCACGGTCTCGTTAGGTCTTCTTCTTAATTTCTCAAATTCTAATAGGATCTGAAGAGGATCCTTCTTTTTCTCCCATCTGTTCAAGAATGCCCTATACAAAGCTTCTAGATCAGCAATACTGTTCGGGGTAAGAGCCCTAAACCAAGTTCTAACTTCTCCAGTTAGACTCTGAACGAAAATTCTCATTCGGATATTATCAGTATCAATCTCATAAAACTCAAAGTAATCAGTCATCCTTTTGGTGTGTTGTTGAGCTGTGTAAGTACCTGATCCATCAAAAGGTGTGATCTTACTCTGGTAGTCCTGAGGTAAAGATGGAGGGTTGGCTGGTAACTGTAAAGGAGCATATCGATTAGCCATTGGAAGATAAAGTGGGATAACAGGAGTAGATGGTCTAGCAGGAGGAGAAGATGGTCTAGCAGGAGGAGATGGAGGTGCAACAGGTGTTTGAAAAGCTTGGGAAAAAACGACTGAACTCGCAGAAGCTTCAGTAATTACAGAGATGTTTGAACTTTCTTCAAAGGTTTGCTCAGACTGAATAGAGTTATGCAATTCTCTGTCAAGATGATGTGAAACAAATCTGTATTGCAAATCTTCAAAGAACAATGGATCTGGAACTAATCTAGATAATTCAGTCTCAGAAAAATTCACAAACAAAGATGTTTCAAATCGTGCATCAAAAGGAATGTCATCAATATAAATAATTTTCACATGACAAGATGCAGACCTAGAAAGTGGTCTAGAACTTCCTGTACTCTCCTGACTTCCTCTTTCAGAACTTTCTTGACTTCCTTGTCTTCTAAGAATCCTAGGAATCAGATTGGGATTTTCGAATATTGGTGGTGGATTGGGTTCAGGGTTTGACCTAGTATGTCGAATCCTTTCTGAAGCCAGTTTTCTTAGACTATGTGTTTTTGGATTTTTGATTTTAATGGAAAAAATAAATACAACTTTACAAATTCTTCAAGAAATAATGATGCATGATTAAAATTTTCTCAAAGATCTGTTAAACTAGAGAATCTGATTGAAAATTTTTGAAACTAAGGTTCAGTATATAAGCTAAATCAGAGATAGACTGAAGCAACTTTTATTTACTTTTGCAATTGCAGAGCAAAAGCAATTTCAAAGGCTACCTGGCTGATCTTCAGACTCTGTCTATAGCTTATAATTGAACAATAATAACAAATAAAAATGATTCAGGTCCCCAGTATGGTCGCCACTATGTTATCACTCAGGTTTTCCTAGAAGTTGTGTAAGAGGAAAGTATACCCGAGGTAACCACAAACCAACCTTTTAGATGCAGAATCTAGCCAATCTGCATCCAGAGAGGGCTCTCTCTTTATAATTTATCTTTGTTCTTGGAAGGCTTTAGGCTAGTTATAGATTCAAGAGTTTGTTTTGGGAAAATGGTGGAATCCACAAACTAAGGGCAAGGTTGAGGGCTTTCAGTCCATTGGGCTATGGAGTCAAAGGATGGCTTTACTGGATTTCTATTCTACGCACAAGATGGTATTACAGGGCAAGATAGCTAGACAAAGAACAATCCTTAAAATTTAAAGTGGATGGGATGATCTTGAAGGGATGAAAGGCAGCTAAGAATCTTTCACCATGTTCAAAAGAGAGAAATGAGATGACTACAAACAAAGAGCAATGAAGAATTCTTTATTATAGTAATCAACAATGTTTAAATTAGCAAAGCAAGAGCACTTAATAATTCATGCTTATAACTAATTCAGAGGAAAACATTAAGAACAATCACATCTGAAATCATAGTACAATTAAGAAAATTCTGATTCAATCCTTTATGTAAATTATTCAGAAATGGATATGAATGATATTATAAACTAATATAAAACTTCGGACAAAGGGTAGAAAGACTTATTGAACTGTAGTCCAACACATGAATCCTGCAACAAGTCTAGTGCTTTAAATCGTCATCCAGTAAGCCACGAATAAATTTCTCCAAAATGCCTTTATTCCGAAAATCTCAATGTTACAGCAGAGTAATAGAATCCACCCTCAATACTCTCTTTGAGGGTTTATTTATACACAAAATAATCTTAAACAATCTTACACTATCTTAGCCAATAACCTAGGCTGACTTAAAGCATAATTTCCAAACAAACCCTTGAATCTATAACTAGCCTAAAACCTTTCAAGAACAAAGATAAATCATAAAGAGAGAGCCCCCGGCATTGCCAGACTCTAGATTCAAAGGTTGGTTTGTGGTTGGCCTTCGGTACTTTCTCTTAATAACTTCTAGGAAAACCCGAGATGACATTTAGTGTCGTGTTATCACTCAGGTTTTCCTAGAAGTTGTGTAAGAGGAAAGTATACCCGAGGTAACCACAAACCAACCTTTTAGATGCAGAATCTAGCCAATCTGCATCCATAGAGGGCTCTCTCTTTATGATTTATCTTTGTTTTTGGAAGGTTTTAGGCTAGTTATAGATTCAAAGTTTGTTTTGGGAAAATGGTGGAATCCACAAACTAAGGGCAAGGTTGAGAGCTTTCAGTCCATTGGGCTATGGAGTCAAAGGATGGCTTTACTGGATTTCTATTCTAACCACAAGATGGTATTATAGGGCAAGATATCTAGACAGAGAACAATCCTTAAAATTTAAAGTGGATGGGATGATCTTGAAGGGATGAAAGGCAGCTAAGAATCTTTCACCATGTTCAGAAGAAAGAAGTGAAATGACTACAAACAAAGAGCAATGAAGGATTCTTTATTATAGTAATCAATAATGTTTAAATTAGCAAAGCAGGAGCATTTAAGAATTCATGCTTATAGCTAATTTAGAAGAAAACATTAAGAACAATCACATTTGAAAACAGAGTACAATTAAGCAAATTCTGTTTCAATCCTTTATGTAAATTATTCAAAAATGGATATGATGGTATTATAAACTAATATAAAATTTCAGACAAAGGGTAGAAACACTTATTGAACTGTAGTCCAACACATGAATCCTGCAACAAGTCCAGTGCTTTCAAATCGTCATCCAGTAAGCCACAAGTAAATTTCTCCAAAAGCTTTTATTCCGAAAATCTCAATGTTACAGCAGAGTAATAGAATCCACCCTCAATACTCTCTTTGAGGGTTTATTTATACACAAAATAATCTTAACAATCTTACACTATCTTAGCCAATAACCTAGGCTGACTTAAAGCATTATTTACAAACAAACAAGAGACAAATGGTCTCGTGGATAGAATAATGTGTAACTGCCGATGTGTTGTTCCTTTTTCCGTGGATGTGCTGGAGGTAAGTGCTTAAAATAGGGCTCTGTGCTGTCCTTTGCGTATTTCTTTGGCTTGTTGGACACTCTTTATTCTCACGGATACTCTTTAACCTTTTCACCTGATACTCTTTCATCTGTCTTCCTGTTTTTTACCATTTACTTGATAGTAAAGATAAAATCTCATCCTGAAAACAACTTTTACAGAATTTCCAACATTTCCTTCCACCATTGATCATCTGGTATCATAGTTCTTCTGAGCTTCCTTAAAGTTTCATCTGCTTCAGTAAGTTTATAAAAGGTGGGCTCATACGGAAATAGATACTTTATTTCATGTTCCAGATGAAATAAATTCCTCACTTTATCATAGATACTTTTCCCGGTTGGTAATGTCGATTCCGACGAGCTAGTAGAACAAGCAGCTGTATTTTTAGCATGAGCCTTTATTCTCTTCTCATAGGTTTCCAAGTCTATTATTTGATCTTCTGTGAGCATGGGACTTGGTAACCCACTATCCAGCAAAGCTTGAAATTTCTCTCTGAAAACGTTGATATCAACCAAAATGTCTGTGCACTTCCTTTCTAAATTTTGCATGAAAGTCCTCTTGGTGAAAACTCTCTTTACTTCCAAAACTGTGCCTGTCCTATCATCAATTCCTAACAATGCAAGCTGTTGCTTGGTTCTGGAATTCAAAAATTGAATGAGCTGATTGGCCTGTTCAGGCCTGCCTCTCAATTCATTTCTGGTTCTATTTATTTCTTGTTGGGCTATTTTAACTAACTCATTTTGCTCAAAAATAGCTTGAATAGAGGGCCAAATACCCTTTATTAATTCAATGATGTTACCCCAAAGAATGTCATTTATTTCCTTTAGAGGCTTTTCCAAAGAAAGATCCTTTTCCAAAGCCTCAACCAATTTTTCCAATCTTTTTATCTCTCTGGTGTTATCAGCAGCTGTCTTTTTAGATGTGTCATATTTTTCCTCCAATTTTGTTAATTGCAATTTTGTTTCTTGGAGTTCTGTGACCCTGAGTTGTAGACTTTCCATCTGCTTTATTAATTCATCAGAATTCAAACCAGAAGTATTTACCTGGGATGGCTGTATCTATTGCCATGTTGTTGTAGTACCTGTTGCTGATGTCTGCCTGATAGTTTCCTGTTCCTGCAATGCTTTTTCCAATTCCTTCTCTGTTTCATTTAGTCGCTCAGTCATATTTAAGAGCAACTCCATCATTTCTTCCTGTGAATTTCCTTTTATAACTTCTTGGGTCTGAGGGTGCCTCAAGGCTGGTAGTTTTAGCTGTTTTCTGAATGCAGCTATATCATCCTCTTTCTTCTTTATCAATGCCTCAATACCTTTAATGTCTTTGGGATTGTCACCCAAACCAATGATTATCTCTTCTAATGACTTTATTCTATTATCTTTGGCCTGTGAGGAGGCCTTCTCAATTTTCAATTGTGCAGTAGTGTTATTCAAAGAATCCTGCAACATTATAGCTGCCATGGCCTTGTTGGTGAGAGTAGAATAGACCATTTCCCCAGTTTGTCTATGTAGCTCTATCTGGTCCAGGGGATGAATCTCCTTTGCTAAAACTTCAAAATTTGTTCTGATGTAATCTGCTGCTGAAGTTGGTTTTGGCACCTTTGCTTTGAAGTGGCTCATCAGCATTTTACCTTGTGAAAGGTCAAATGCTGACATTAGCCTTTCTTGATTATGGGGAGCCATCTTCATATATTGATCATATACCTTCATTTTCAATGGATCATTCTTTGTTTTAATATTAATGAAGGTTCTTTTAATATCTCCAGTGTCTGTCTTTGGGGGTCTGAAAGAAGATACTTCAGTGCTTAATTGCTTTTGTGAAGCTTTCCCTTTCTGGCTTATGTTTGTTTCACTTGCTGTGCCAGTTTGCTGACTATCTTCCCTTCCATCATCAAATACTTCATCTATAATTTCTACATCTGGAAGAGGATCTGATTTGTGTTTTTTAGTTTGATGTGCCTGTGAGGTCCCTTTTGGGGGTGTGGTATCTGAAACCTGCCTCTTCTTCCCTATTTCCACATTTAATGGAGTTTGCAACTCTGGAACTTGTGTGCGCTTTGCTTGTGTGGGAGAAACCTGTGATTGTTCAGGTGCTTTGGAAGTTTGTGGTTTCTCCGCCATGACCAAAGTTTCAATGACTTGGATTGCAGGTTCCTTTCCTTTGCCCTTTGATTCTGCTGCAACTGATAAACTGCTTTCCTGTAATGTGTGCTGTAGAGTTGTTGCTGAAGAAGTGCCAATGTAGGGTACCTGCATTTGACCACACGTTTCTAGGTCAAAGTTCTTCCCAACATCTTTCATAATTTTATTCATTTTGTGTGCTTCACTTTCTTCTTCAACAAGTGTTCCTTCAACCCATTCATCTTGATTTGCATACTGTTCTAGATCAGGAATCTTGTGGTGTATATAAGGGGATGATTTATTCTTTAATCTCTTTTCACAAATAAAACCAACTGGGTCATAAGGAACCCAACGGAAAGATGTTTGGAACTTTCTCTGTAATATATTTTCTGCCTCTCTCTCAGCCTCCCTAGAGTTGCAGATGAAAGGACCTAATTGGCTTTTGATCCTTAACTGAGCTTTCTTCTTTACATTACAAAAATGGATCACATCTGAATTGTTCATTTGCCTGAAGTATTCCAAGGCAAAAATCCTCATGGGCACATATTTGGGTAACCTGAATGGATGTAATTCACATCCATAAATCCTGATGACTGTATGGTTTTGATACAAATACCAATCCCCAACCTTATAACTCTTTGACAGTTGCAAGGTTTTTCTAATTTCATTGCTGAGTCTTGGGGGAGGAATTCCTGTTAATAAAGTTGTTGCAGGATATACAAACTGATCAATGAATTCTGAGTAGGAGTAGGGAGAATCAGAGGAAAAATGAATGATGGGGGACCAAAATATGACTGACCTGGGATTTCCCTTGGCATCAAGTTTCTGAACAGGGAAAGGGAACCTGTCTGACTGATAATAGATCATAAGATGATAGATAATGGAGGAGTACTTAAAAACTTTTTCAGTATCTAGCCTTATGAATTGATCATGGATCTTGTTGGCTATGAAGGAAGCAAAGTCATATTTAATCTCAGGAGGTTGCCCAGGAGTAAAAATGGATAGCAAAGCCAAGGTTATCTCGTCCACATATTCACTGGTGTTGAATCCTAAGACAAAAGATATTATATTTACAATGAGCCTTCCCAATGTGTTGAAATAGTAAAAACCATAGGGGGGAGACCCTTTTGGCTGATGCTCAGGTAACATGAAATGCTGACACATGGATTTTAGCTTTTCTGGGGTTAATTGTCTGGTTTTCTCAATCAATCCTTCCATGGATAATGGTGCTAATTCTTGATCTGGCTCAAAGTGTAACATGGCATTGATAGCCTGAGGTGTGATGGGAAACAGAACACTTTGATCAGGAGCTAATACAGCCCTCTGAGCGGGATCATAGTTTGCATGACAGTAATGAATGATTTCGGGGAAAATGAGGACTGAAGGAATAAGATACCTTGGGAGATTGGATTCCAACAACCCTATAAGACCTTGCCCCTTTGAGTATTCGTCTCTGCAGCGACAGAAGCTCAATCGGGGACTTTCATCAAAATCGAGGTCTTTAATTTGGAAATATTCATCTATCAGAGGTAAATAGTCCAATTCATGGTGAGGAGCATTCAATGGGGCGATATTCAGAGCTGCCGGGACCTCCATTTTGGTTCTTGTGGATTCAAAATGGAGGTTTTTGTTTTTCCTTACAGACCGGACGGGATCTCTGAAATGGAGGAAACTGGAACAATTTGCAGGTTCGGGGAGCAATTTCACAGGTTTAAAATCTCCAGGGAGGACTCAGTGATGATTTTTAACCACTTTTTCAGCGAAAAAAACAAAGGAAACTGAGTTTTACTTGCAGTCGGGGCGTAAAGGATAAATACCTGCTTTTAGACGGAAACTGGGTCTTTAACAGGTAACAGGCAATGGCGGGACTGTTCTTCAACACGGGCGCAGCGGAATCTTGGAGTAAATTGGTCAATTGCAGTGGAAATTTGAAAATCGCAGCGGGAGCTCTGTCGTTTTCAGAATAACGAAAATAACAGGAAAAACATGAAAAAATGGTTTTATTTACAAGTCAAAAGGGTTTTTATTTTTTCGAGGTGTGACGTCATTGACGTACGGGGTGACGTATGCAAGGTCGGGCGGTAAGCGGTAAGCGGTAAGTCCCCGCACCGCTTTTGGTCGAGGGTGGTATATATCGGAATGGCAGCGATTCCACAGGATGATCGCCACGTGGATGGTTGACTATTCAAAAACCACCCATCCCCCGCTGGTTAAAATGCTGACAAGGGATGGGCAGCGGGGTGAAAACTGGCCGTTGATCTACGGCAGGGTGATCCGACGGCTGAAAAGATGGGGGAACATGCGGAGGGTTCAAAGGTGGGCCCGTCGGGTTTTAAAAGATTTTAACGCGTAATTTAATCACCCCGGGAGATTTTTAATAGGCGGAGAAGGTTATTAATTAGTCCGCATGACTAATTAATCCCATGTGTATAATGAAAGGAGTCGCGACGGGGGTTTGCTTAAGTGGAATTCCACGTGGACAGACCACAGTGGCATGACAATTTCCCGAAGTTTTATTCAAATTTTTGTATTTAAACATACATGTGGCATGTTTAAAGTTTTCGTGCATATATTTTTTATTTATATGGTAAATTAATTAATATAACTAATTCACCATAGGGGCAGGATTATAACATATTGATAATTTTAACCAAAGGGCATATAATGGGTTTTTATTTTAAATGTGCGGGAATATAAAATACTTTGGTTAAACTTTATAATAGGGGGGTTTTGGGTTATTTATAAAAAGGGATTTATATACTTAGGATAGGGTATTTGACTAGGGATTTAGTAAATAAAGTTAAACATTAATATGACAAAGGGACAGGGAAACTCAAAACATTTTTTCACATCCAAGAAAGTGAAAACTTTTGAAGTAAATTGCAATATCTGATCTTCAACACTTAAACTTAGAATAGCAAGTTATCTTGAGGGATTTTTATGGAATTTTGCATGATGTTCCTAAGTAAAATGGGATTTTACTTAGGACAAGGTTAAAGATGGATGATTATAATGATGAATTATCTCAAGTACTTAGGTCTTTTTTGATCATTAGGCCGAGGGTCCGGTCCCTCCAGAAGTCAAGGAAATGCCTTGAGCCCTTTTGATCTCCAAACACCTTAGTACTTTTGGGGGAAATTAGTAAAACCTTTAAGGGGGAAAATGATGAGGGAGGTTAATGATTTTTTGACTTTGCTTGCAATGATTTTCCATTGTATTTCCTGCTTCAATACTTATGATGAAAGTAAAGGATCAAAAACATGTAGCAGCATCATTCATCAGATAACACTTTGCAGCACCATCTACCTACCCTATCTACTTAACACTACCATTTTCTCTTTTTTATTAGGGTGCATTTAGACTTGCAAACCCTTTTCAATCTTTTTCTTTTTACATGATAAATCTATCTATTTCTACCCTTATTACATCCAAGGGCTCAGATTAAACTGTTGAGCACCTTTTATTTACTCTACCTATCTACTTATCTGCCAAGATTAAACTGTTTGGTCAGATATTTATTCTCTAATCTATAACATGAAATTGAAATATGAGTAAGCCAAGTTTAAACAATTTGACTTATTCATAAATTGTGGCAAAAGTTTGACAAGCTGCACACAATTGATTTATTACAAAAATGAAATAGCAGTGGCATTTGGATTTGCACACTTTCGCTGGTCTATTTTTGCTTGGGGTTCATTTCTTTCTCTTTTTTGACCATTTTATTCTTTTTACCCTTTGATCTTTCTTTTAGGGTATACCCTCTTTACATTTTTTAAATTTTTTGATTTTTTGGTTTTTCAAGAATATGGAACACCTTTGCTCAAGTAAGAAGGTTTGAACATATTCCATAATTCAATCAAGACAATCATGAAAGATGAAACCTATTGGTATAGGAGGCTAACAAGAGGAAAACCAAAACTTGTATCAGTCAGGAAAATCATGGCTTTACAATTTAAAAATATTGCAAGAAAAAGATGTCAAGCATACCTGGTGCATGTGGAAATGGATGAACATCTAATAGGAATAGAAATGTTAGGGAATTTATCGATTATAAGAGAGTTTCAATATATTTTTCTAGAGAAAATTCCCAAGTTACCCCCTCATATATATATAGATTTCTCCATCGATTTAGTACCAGGTGCTACCCCCGTGTCAGAGCCCCTTACAAAATCAGTATACCAGAGTTATTAGAGCTAAAAATGTAGCTACATGAGCTACTGGATAACAGTTATATTAGACCTAGTGTATCACCATGGGGGGGGGGGTACTATTTGTCAAGAAAAAATATGGCACATTTAGAATGTGCATCGACTACTGAAATTTGAATAAGTTAACTATCAAGAATAAATATCCACTACCTGGAATTGATGACCTATTTGATCAAGTAAGGGGAGTAACCGTCTTTTGAAAAATGGTTTGAGAACTGGTTATAATCATCTATGTATAAAAGATGAAAATATTCAAAAGACAAATTTTAGAACTCGGTATGGACATTATGATTTTGTAGTGTTACCTTTTGGTCTCACTAATGCACTAATAACCTTCATGTGTTTAATGAATAGCGTACTTCAAAAATATCTTGACAGATTTGTGTTAGTATTCATATATGACATCCTAGTGTACTTTAAATATGAAGAAGAGCACCAATAACATCTCATATTGGTATTATAGACTTTAAGGGAACATCAACTTTATGCAAAATTCAACAAATGTGAGTTTTGCAAAAGCATAATTCATTATTTAAGGCACATTTTTCCAAAGAGGGATTAGTTGTGGACCTTGAAAAGGTCAAGGATATTATGAATTGGCCCACACCTAAAGATGTGTCTGCAATTTTCTCATTCATTGGGATTGCTTGATATTATCGAAGATTTGTATAATGATTTTCAAAATTAGCTTACCTCATTACCTCCTTGCGGAAAGGGAATAAAGTTTGAATGGAGAGTCAAATGTCAAGAAAGCTTTGAAAAATTAAAACAATTGCTAACAACAACCCCTATACTAAAATTGTTTAGATCCAAATAAGGAATTTATATTTTGTATATATGCTTGTTTGGAAGGACTTGGGGGTGTGTTGATGCAGGAAAATGTAGTAACAACCTATGAATCTAGAAAGTTGAAAAAAAGTGAACATAATTATGTTGTATATGATGTAGAATTAGCAACAGTAACACATGCCCTAAAAATGTGGAGGCACTATTTATTGGGGAAGAATTTCATTTTGGTGACAAATCACATCAATTTCAAATGTTTCTTTAGCCAACCTGAATAAAAAAAAGGAGTTGATGTGTGTTGTGAATTATACTTTTTATCAAGGAATCTAATCTCTATTATTTTCTGTTGAGAAGAGAATTCATGAAGGGCCTCTATGATGTCATAATCTAGACACTCTTCATCACCAAAAGCCTTTTCAAGGTATTGAATGAAAACTTCACAAGATTCACAATAATATTTTAAGAACACGAATGAATGGAGAGACTTTCCATAAAACTCAAAGAATATTGTGTGGAAATATTTAAGAGAGAATAAGTTATCTGGATTCAACCCTTCATACCATGATATTTCTTTCCCTTCGAGGGTAGCCATAAACATTTGCATCAAACAGTCCTCATGAAACCTAATCCCAATATTATGTATATGCCAATGAAATTTTATTAGATACATAATAGCCTTATCCTCGTTTCCATCTATGAATTTTGGCAGATAAGTTTTCCAATCTATGCAAGGAATTCGATTTGGAAAACAAAGAATGTGAGCACGATTCATAGGGGCATATCTTCTAGTAGTTGAATCCATCTTGAAAATAGTGAAGTCATCGAAAATTTCTTCAATCTACCGGTTTTTTAACAGTGGAATCACCATGAAAACTCTGAACTTTTTGATTCTTCGACACTAGAGTCACCAGGTGAAAGATGCACAACCTTTCTTGTGCCTGACCACTATTCACCATCAGTAATCAGATTTAATATTTGTCGTTATTTCCCGGGAAATATTTAACCTTCACTCCCTAGAAACAGTTCCAAGAATGTTATCACTCCCCCCAAATTCCTAAGGTTGAGAGTGGGTTTGAAGGAAGGTAACCACAAACCAGGCTTTAGGTCAGGTAGCTAGCCATAGCAGGACCAGAGAGGGCTCTCTAGTTGTCAATTTGCAATCAATGGAATGACCGAATATATACTGATCTTAGGCTAGGCATGTAAGCTCATTAAATAGGATTTTTGTTTGATGTTTTAAGTGTTGGATAGGAAAGTCAGTGAGGAGGCTAGGTATAGGGTTTTTAGGTCTGAATTTCAAGGTCAATTTGCAGATAATGTGTGAGGCTAGATATGTAGTTTGAAAGCATGCTTAATAGGTCATTGATTATAGGATGAGGTGATAGAGAGTCTAAATGATCACTTAGGTGAATTCATTCATTTAGAAGTAAATAGACATATCATGTAAACCTTGTCTAAAACATAGCATGAACATACATGAATTTTGCTTATAAAATTACAAGATAAACACATGGAAAGATGTATCTAAAAGAGGAAAATATATCATTTAACATGAATAGATAAAAATATGTAGGAAGAAAAAATTCTCCAATTCATACCACAAAATTCTCTACACAAGTTCTGTAAATATGTCTTTGATTTCATTTCAAAATGAGGTTACAATAGCTCCACTACAAAATAAGACTATCTAACCCAACAAAAGACTAAAGAGAGTCTAATTATAGAAAATATTAAGCATGACACATCATCAGGTCAAAATCCCATCCAAAATGCATCATAAATACACAAGATGAGTGATTTCCTAGATTCTATGGAGGTTAGAAACCATTCCCTAAAATTCAGTTATGAACTAGGAGTGTTTGTCCCTTATATTAACTTACATCTACCCTCATGAAAGGAAGAAAAAAAAAACTCAATTACTCTAATGCCAACTCATAAGACAACAAACCCTTGAATTTTTGACATTTTTTGAGCTTGAAAAGTGTCCTAAGGAATCCAATGTAGATATGTAACATTTCTGACAGAAGCATAACAGAATTTTACAGAAGCGTAGCAGAAGTTTGCAACCACTTTTGAGGCACTTTTAGGAGTCGAAATCCAATTCTGGAAGAGGGGTCAACTAGCCCTCTATGTCTAGTTTCTAGAAAATCTTTAATTTTTTAAAATGACCCATGTTAATGCCTCCAAAAATTCATTCTCCCAAGGTTACTCCAGAATCTTAGGAAGGCCTCCAAAAGGTGGCAAAAGCATAGAAAATGAGTGGTGTTTTGGCCTTTTCTCCAAAATTAAATCCTATCATGAAAAGAGGGTTCTTGATCTGTGATGTACTCATCAAAATGAATCCAACCATGTAAATACATCATCATTTATATGCCCCTAAAATAGGTGTAGCAAAAGTTTTCTATGCTTCTATGAGGAGGAATTTCCAAAATTGTGCAAAAATCGCAAAAAATACCAAAATTATTCAAAACTTCTCAAAATTGGTTATGTAGAACCTATGAGTGATGGGCTAAACATCCAAGGAAGCTTCACCCAAAAAATCTAAGCTATCCTTCTCTTTAAGCTTCATTTGAGTTTCTTTTAGCCTTTTCTTCAGCTGTTTTAGCCTTATTTGTGAAATTGTGTTCTTGGTGAGATAGTGATTTTCCATGTTCCTTTGGAGGTTGTTGTCTCTCTTAGCCCTCTTCAGGAGCTTCTCAAAATTTTCATTTAACCTTTCCAACCAAAGTTATTTGTCTTAATTGATCTCCATGGCTATTAGCTCATCAAAGGTCAACTCTTCAGGTGGATGAGCTGACCGTCTTTCTAGCTCTAGCGCCCTTTTGAAGCCTCTTGTATTTGGCCTTCTTGGTTATGTTTCAATATCCATATCTTGCAGTTTATCAAAATATATTATCTTCTTACCTTTACCTTTATCTTCCTCTAGGTCTGGCTTAGGTTTTGTTTGTAACAACTGCTTCACCTTCAATTGAAAATTCTCCTACTGTATGAAAGTAATTTGAGAATTAGCAATGGAGAAAATCCTCCTCAACTCTACTATTTCCTCATCCTTATCTCTATGATCTCCTTGGCTGATTTGATCTCAACCTTCTCTGATGCCTCAACCACCAACGACGCTGGTTCACTATGTTGGTGCAAATGTGTTTCATCTTGATGCATGAGAGGCTGCTCCTCCATTTCACTTTGTTCAAGAATGGTGTCAAGTGTAAGTAATATTTTGATAGATTTGGGCTCAAATACCTATATCTTTCCCTTCTCATAGGAATGAGTAAACTCAAAAAACCTAAGATCCTCTTAAATCTAATTTTGCATGCTAGAAGAGCCAACTTCCATTGGTTGTGCTGACAATGATGGTGATGATGTGCTATGCAGGAAAAGAGGGCTAGTGGTAGGCGTTGCTGCTACTCTTTCCATTCCCAAGTCATGTTGATGGATGAAAGGTGATGCACCATAATGAGTTTGACCATACCATGATGAAAAATACTTTGGTAATGATTTTTTTTTCTTCTCTAAACCTTCTCATTCATATTAATCAAACTCCTGTACAAGTAATGTGGAAAATCAAGTGTTTTGATGGAGGTGAAATGAATCAACAACCTGATATGGTACCAATACAACCTGGAAAATCTTCTTTCATATGTGAAATAATTCATTATTAACATCATCATAGGAGCATATTTGTTATGGAGGTGTCTGAATGGGAAAAGGTAATCCCATTCCTTTCTAGCATGAGGTTTGAGAAATTGTCTGTAATCTTCAATGTCTAAGTCCATGCCCTTAAACCACTTCTCTCCATGACTAGGAATACATGTTGCTAAAGAAATCAGATCTGCTGATAGGTTAATCTATATACCTACAATAATGACCTTTCCCATAATGAAACTTGTGGCAAATAAGCTTGTCATTTGAAGAAGATGTCCTTCCTCCATGAGCTTCTCACATAACCTCAAACATCTAGTCCTCTCAAAACATATTTTGCCCAAGGGTGAAGCATTGACTTCATGCATGGTGAAGGGTTATAACCTGAGGTGGTGCCCTCCCTTATAGTTCTTCTTCTCACTCTCCATCTTGTTTATCAGTGAAAGGATAAAACCCTAGTGTGTTGATGGGATTGGTATGTTTTATGTAATATGCAAAAAACAATGTAGATATGGAGTAAGTTTAGAGGGTGAGATGAAGGTTATGGAGTTAGGAAAAATTATACAGAAAATTCAAGATATAGGGTTGCATGTTAGCTCCATGTTATGAGGGAAATCAAGTGAAATGGATGTGAGGAAGGTGGTCAAATGAGCGAAACGTAGGAAATTTCCAATTTATCACTGTAAAAACTAGCTAGAAATTAGGGTTTCATGAAAATGAGTATTACGGAGGATATGGATGGTGGGAGATGAGAGTATGAGGTAAATGGGAGGAATAGGATAGTGTTATATAATAGGGTTAGGATTTATTCCACTGGATTCTTTCAATAACCTGAAGAAGTGATGATATGGTGTAGTATGGAGTGAGCATGAAAATCTATAATAATGTTGATAATTTGACCATGGGAGGTTATAAGGATGTTAAATTATTGTTGTGACAGGTCTAAGGAATTATGCCCATAGGCCTTGAGCTTGTTTGAATGACTTGGGAGCCAAAAAACCTAAGTTATTCCCTCCTTCCAGAAGCGTAACACCAAATTATAGAAGCGTAACAACGCCTAGAAAGCGTAGCAACTACCAACAGAAATGTAAGAACTTTCCCAGAAGCACATCAGGAGGCTACATAAGCATAAAAATAGCCTCATAAATGTATCAAGAGGCTACATAACTGTAAAAACTTCTAAAAAAAGTAACAACTGCCTCTTCAAAAGCGTAGCAGAAGGCTACATAACTGTAAAAACTTCTCAGAAACGTAACAACAGCCTCTTCAAAAGCGTAGCAGAAGGCTACATAAACATAACAAAGGCAGCCAGAAGTGTAGCAAAGTGTTCTTAGAGTAGTTATTCACCTTTATTTCGAACCTTTTACCACATGAGGAGTTCAAATGAGGTAAGATAGGATCTCTACCACAAAACAAAGGAAAATAATGAGTTTGGATGAGCTTTCTTTTGTCTTTTATAGCCTTGAAATGACCTTTTTTTGTCCTGTAGTGAAACAATAAGACAATATTCCTTTTGAATTTTTTTGAAATTAAAACAGATTTTTAAATAAGACATCTTGTATTAATTTACCTCCTAAGTATGCTAGCCCACCTTATAAGAATTATGAGTGAAATGAAGGATTGTTTGCCTTGTTTGATAACAAATTGGATTTTTTCAAAGGAAAAATAATGACACCTAGACAACAGACCTAGATGAGATGGAGTGAATGACCTAAGTCTTATAAATGATAATGGAAGTAATGAGATTTAAATTTATTATGGCCATGTATGAGATGAGGGGAGAAACATTTCTGACCTAGACTCCTTCAGTGACTAAAATTTATTTTGAAAACTTGTTTGAAAAGACCAAAAATTTTAACCTATGACTACTAGCAGATTAACTGAAAGAGTATGTTTGATCACTGGCATGTTGAAACTAAAATTGGCTCCAGCTGGGGATGGAAAATCCCCGAGGAGGTGTCAATAACACTATGGATGAGGTAGAATTACCATTTGGCAATGGAGTCAAAACTGGAAATTGAAATAAATTTGACAAACTGAAATGACTAACTAAAGCCGAAAATGACTTTGAATAAAAAACTGACTTGACTACTGACTGAACTACTTATGGCAGTAGACCATTGGGATCTTAGGGCCTTCACCTCGAGCTTCAAATCCTCATGATAACCGTCGACCTACTGAATATGTATATACAATCATGCGATATAATCCCTCCATTGTAACCAATCCATCAAATGGCTACTTACTTGAATCCTGCTCACACTTTCCTCAAGCAGGCAAAAGGAACAAAATACATGCAACTCAAAGTGTCAACTGAACATGTGCTTATGATCCACAAAAGAAGATTCATCTTCTTAGATGGCTGCAAAAAACTGACCAAAGGATCATGAAGAACATACAATATAATCTTTTCTAGATGACTTAAAACAGGAAAACAAACCTCCTTCCAAACTGTTGGTTTGTATATGTTCTGAAATTGATCACCTTCATCAATGAATGTTGCAACATTGACCTTCATTACTAGCTGTGACAAACTGGAAATAGGGTCTTCAATAATATCAGGAGAAAGGGAATTTTGTTCTTGAAAATCTGCATTTGAAGTAGCCATATTATCAAAAGCAAAAATGTGCACATCCATAGGATCCAGGATAAACTCCTCTTCTTCAACATAATTTTAAAGTTTTGAACCTGGAGTAAGATTATCATCTGAAAATGTCTCTAAAACAACCTCTTATTTTTCACTGCTTTCTTGCAACTTATGATAGTCAATTTGAAGTCTAGAATCTTCAAAATCTGAAGGTACATGTATCTCTCTTTCGGAAAATTGAGTATACTTCATGTGAATTTGAATTAAGAGTTTCTAAAGTAGTAGTTTCATTAGATATTTTCAAAATATTAAATTTAATGGACTCTTCAATAATTGGTACATCAAGATGAAATTCTATGTCACATACCCCTTTAATCCCATCGTCTTGGGCTGCATTCTCATGCTGCTGAAATTAAGAATTTTCAAAAGGATTTGTAATGTGATTTTCCTTGATCACTGACCCAGAAGATGAATAAACCAATGGATTGTCTATTTCCTTTTCTTGTTTAAAAGAGTTCTCATACTCCTGATCATGAAAATATGGACAAGGATACAAAACTTTTTTAACTTCATGGGATATAACTTGACTATTAGGATGAAAATTTGTTTCATCTTCAAGAAAAGAAGGAGTTGATGTGTGTTGTGAATGATCCTTTGTATCAAGCCAAATACTCTCTATTATTTTTTCTTGAGAAGAAAATTTATGAAGTGCCTCTATGATCTCATAATCCAGACACTCTTCATCACCAAAAGCCTCTTCAAGGTATTGAATGAAAAGTTCACAGTATTCACAACAAACTTTGAAGAACAAGAATGAATGGCGAGAATTTCCATAAAAATCAAAGAATGTTGTGTGAAAATATTTAAGAGAGAATAAGCTACATGGCTTCAACCCTTCATACCATGATCTTGCTTTCCCTTCCAGGGTAGCCATACACATTTTCATCAAACATTCCTCATGAAACCTAATCCCAAGCTTATGTATATGCCAGTGAAATTTTATTAGAAAAGCCTTATCATTATTTCCATCTATGAATTTGGGTAGATAATTTTTCCAATCTATGCAAGGAATTCGATTTGGAAAACCAGGAATGTGAGCATGATTCATAGGGGCATACCTTCTAGTAGTTGAATCCATCTTGAAAACAATGAATTCACCAAAAAAGTTCTTCAAGCTATCGGTTTTTGAATAGTGGAATCACCATGAAAAATATGAACTTTTTGATTCTTCGACACTGGAGTCGCTAGGTGAAATATTCACAGCCTTTCTTGTGCCTGACCATTGTTCACCATCAATAATTAGAGGAAATATTTGTCGTTCTTTCCTGAGAAAGATTTAACCTTCACTCCCCGGAAATGGCGCCAAGAATGTTACATTCCCCCCAACTTCCCAAGGCTGAGAGTGGGATTTAAGGAAGGTAACCATAGGCCAGGCTTTAGGTCAGGTAGCTAGCCCTAACAGGACCGAAGAGGGCTCTCTCGTTGTCACTTTCTAGTAAATGGAATGACTGAATATCTATTGATCTTAGTCTAGGTATGTAATCTAAGTAAACATTATTTTTGTTTGATGTTTTAAGTGTTGGATAGGAAAGTCAGTGAGGAGGCTAGGTCTAGGGTTTTTAGGTCTAAATTTCATGGTAAATTTGCAGAGAATATGTGAGGCTAGATAGGTAGTTTGAAAGCATTCTTAATTGGTCATTGAGTATAGGATGAAGTGATAGATAGTCTGAATGAGCACTGAGGTGAGTTCATCCATTTAGAAGTAAATAGACATATCATGTAAACCTTGTCTAAAACAAAGCATGAAAATACATGATATCTGCTTATAAAATTATAAGATAAACACATGGAAAGATGTATTTGAAAAAGGAAAATATATCATTTAACATGAATAGATAAGCATACATAGGAATAAAAAATGCTCCAATGCATACCACAAGATTCTCAACACAAGATATGCAAATCCGTCTTTGATTTCATTCGAAAATATTGTTACAATAGCTCCACTGCAAAATAAGACTATCCAAACCAAAAAAAGACCAAAGAGAGAATACTTATAGAAAATATAAACCATGAAACCTCATCAGGTCGAAATCCCATCCAATATGAATCATAAATACACAAGATCAATCATTTCCTAGATTCTAGGGAGGTTAGAAACCATTCCCTAAAATTCAGCTATGAATTAGAAGTGTTTGTCTCTTACATTAAATTACATGTTCCATCACTATAGGAGGAAAAAAAGAACTAAATTACTATAATTACAACTCATAGGATAGAAAAACCTTGAATTTTTGACATTTTCTGAGCTTGACAAGTGTCCTGAGGAATCCAAAGCAGATATGTAACATTTCTGTCAGAAGCGTACTAGAAGAATTTTACAAAAGCGTAGTAGAAGTTTACAACCACTTTTGAGGCACTTTTAGGAGTCCAAATCCAATTCTGGAAGACTGGTCGACTAGACCTTTGTGTCTAGTTTCTAGAACATCTTGAATTTTTCAAAATTAATGATGGGAAGGCCTCGAAAAATTCATTCTCCCAAGGTTACTCTAGAAGCATAGCAAGGCCTCCAAAAAGGTGGCAGAAGCATAGAATATGAGTGGTTTTTTTGGCCTTTTATCCAAAATTAAAGCCTGTCATGCAACGAGGGTTCCTGATCTGTGATTTAATCATCAAAATGCATCCAAACATGTAAATAACTAATCATTTGGATGCCCCTAAAATAATCATAGAAAAAGTTTGCTATGCTTCCGTGAGGAGGAATTTCCATAATTGTGCAAAAATCTCAAAAAATACCAAAATTATTAAAAAATTCTCACAATTGGTTCTGTAGCACTTATGAGTGATGGGATAAACAACCAAGGAAGGTTAAGCCAATAAATTTAATCTATCCTTCTCTTTAATCTTCATTTGAGTTTCTTTTAGACTTTTCTTCAGTTGTTTTAGCCTTATTTGTGAAATTGTGTTCCTGGTGTGATAGTGATTTGCCATGTGTCTTTGGAGGTTGTTGCCTCTCTTAAAAATCTTCAAGAGCTTCTCCAAATTTTTATTTACCCTTTCCAACCAAAGTTCTTTGTCTTGATCGATCTCCATGGATCTTAGCTCATCAAGTTCATCTCTTCAGGTGGATGAGCTGACTGTCTTTCTAGCTCCAGCGCTGTTTTAAGGCCTCTCGTATTTGGCCTTCTTGGATGTGTTTCAGTCTCCATATCTTGCACTTGATCAAAATATATGATCTACTTACTTTTATCTTTATCTACCTCTAGGTATGGCTTAGGTTTTCTTTGTAAGAGTTGCTTCACCTTCACTTGAAAATTCCCCTGCTGTAGGAAAGTAATTTGAGAATTGGCAATGGAGAAAATCCTCCTCAACTCTGCTATTTCCTCAACCTTCTCTCTAATTATCTCCTCAGCCGATTTTATGTCAACTTTATTTGCTACCTCAACGTCCAATGGTGTTGGTTCACTGTGTTGGTGCAAAGGTATTTCATCTTGATGCATGAGAGGTTGCTCCTCCATTTCACTTTGTTAAATAATGGTGTCAAGTGTAAGTAATATTTTGATATATTTGGGTGCAAATACCCTTCTCTTTCCCTTCTCATAGGTATGAGTAAACTCAACAACCCTAGGAGCCTCTGAAATCTGAGTTTGCTTGCTAGAAGAGCCAACCTCCATTGTTTGTGCTAACAGTGATCATGATGGTGTGCTATGCATGATAGGATGCTACTCTTTCATGAAGGTTTCCCAAGTCATGTTGATGGATGATAGGTGATGCAACACAATGAGTTTTACATGACCATGATGAAAAATACTTAGGTAATGATCTTTTTTTCTTCTCTGAACCTTCTCAGTCATCTTAATCAAACTCATGTACAAGTAATGTGGCAAATCAAGTGTTTTGATAGAAGTGAAATGCATCAACAACCTGATATGGTACCTATACAGCCTGGAAAATATTCCTTCACATATGAAGTAATTCATTATTAACAACATCAAAGGAGTATATTTGTTACAGAGGTGTATGAAAGGAAATAGGTAATCTGGTTCCTCTCTAGTATGAGGTTTGAGAAATTGTTTGTAATCTTCAATGTCTAAGTACACGCCCTTAAACCACTTCTCTCCAAGACTAGGAATACATGTTGCTAAAGAAATTAGATCTGTTGATAGGTTAAACTCTATACCTACAATAATGATCTTTCCCATGTTGAAACTTGTGGAAGATAAGCTTGTTAGTTGAATATGATATCCTTCCTCCATGAGCTTCTCACACAACCTCAAACTTCCAGTCCTCTCAAAACATGTTTTGGCCAAGGGTGAAGCATTGATTTCATGCATGGTGAAGGGTTCTAACTTGAGGTGTAGCAATCCCTTGAATTTATCCTTCTCACTCTCCATATTTTTTATTAGTGAAAGGATAAAACCCTAGTGTGTTGATGGGATGGTATGTGTAGTGTAATCTGGAAAAAATAGTGTAGGAATGGAGTAATTTTAGAGGGTGAGATGAAGGGTTATGGAGCTAGGAAAAATTATGCAAAACATTCAGGAGATAGGGTTGCATGTTAGCTACATGTTATGAGTGAAATAAAGTGAAATGGACGTGAGGAAGGTGGTAAAATGAGGGAAACACAGGAAATTTTCAATTTATCATTGTGAAAACTAACTAGAAATTAGGGTTTCATGAAAATGACTATTAGGGAGGATATGGATGGTGGGAGATGATAGTATGAGGTATAGGATAGTGTTAGATAGTAGGGTTAAGGTTTATTCCACTGGAGTCTTTCAATAACATGAAGAAGTGATGATATAGTGTAGTATGGAGTGAGCATGAAAATCTATAATAAAGTTGATAATTTGACCATTGGAGGTTATAAGGATGTTAACTTACTATTGTGATAGGTCCAAGGAATGATGCCTACAAGCCTTGAGCTTGTTTGAATGACTTGGGAGCCAAAAAACCTTTTTCTGCCCTCCTTCCAGAGCATAACACCAAATTATAGAAGCGTAACAACTACCCAAAAAGCGTAGCAACTTCCAACAGAAACGTAAAAACGTGCTCAAAAGTGTAGTAGGAGGCTAAAAAATCATAAAAACATCCTCATAAACATATTAGGAGGCTACAAAGGTGTAACAAATTCTTGGAAACATAACAACTGCCTCTCCAAAAGCGTAGCAGAAGGCTACAAAAGCGTAACAAAGACAAGCAAAAGTGTAGCAAAGTGTTCTTGGAGTAGTTCTTCACCTTGGTTTCAAACCTTTGATCACCTAAGGAGTTAAAATGAGGTAAGAGAGGAGCTATACCACACAACAAAGGAAAATAATGAGTTTTGATGAGCTTTCTTTTGTCTTTTATAGCCTTTAAATGACCTTTTTTGTCCTGTAGTGAAATAATAAGACAATTCTTCCTTTTGAAATTTTTTGGCATTAAAACAAATTTTTAAATAAGACAACTTGTCTTAATTTACCTCCTAATTATGATAGCTCCCCTTGTAAGACTTATGAGTGAAATTAAGGATTGTTTGCCTTGTTTGATAACAAATTGGACTTTTTCAAAGGCAAAACAATGACACCTAGACAACAGACCTAGATGAGATGGAGTGAATGACCTAAGCCTTATAAATGATAATGAAAGTTATTAGATTTAAAGTGATGATGGCCACGGATGAGATGAGCGGAGCAACATTTCTGGCAAGAATCCTTTAGTAACCAAAAATTATTTTGAAAACTTGCTTGAAAAGACCACAAATTTTGACCTATGAATACTAGCAAATTAACTGAAAGAGTATGTTTGATCACTAACATATTGACACTAACATAACTGATGTAAATATTTTCTTAGGATAAATTGAAAAAACTGTCCCAGAAGGACAAAGATTCCATGCCTTGGATCTCGAACTGCGCGCTACTCTAGCATGATGGTGGGAGACTCATAAAGAAAACATGGACAACTGGGATGAATGCACGTGAATGATGAGATTACGCTTTGAGTGTCAAACTATCAGAATGGAAGAAGTCTACTATGGAAAGGATGATCTGCGCAGACATCTGGGTAAATGGAGTGAAGTATGGGCCATAGAACCATGACCTGAGTGGGTACACATATTCATTCATACATTGGGAAAGGTACCTACTAATTGGTATTTGGATACAAAAATGCACTGAGGTACAAGTGAATGGTATGCACTAATAGAGAGTTTAATTATAACCTTGAGCTTTGAGAGTGGGTTTGTCAAGGCTGGTAAAGCATTGCATGACATTCAAGAAGTTATCTTTGACACAAAAAAGCCAACAGTAGAGCACGCTTCACTAGCCTAGGATGCACAGATGAAGGATATTGTTAATTACAGAAATATGAAAGTTGAGGAAAATGAAGAAGGTTCAAGGAATATCATAATTATGGAATCTGAGTGACAACCTGTAGTTGTTGGTCCCTCAATAACTTCACTATATGTCACAAAACCTCTGGAAATTTGATAGCTAAATATTGGATCTGAAGAGCAACCGAAGTTGTCAAAGGTTGGAGATTATTGGGATGATGACAAAGCAGGAAAGGTTGTTGAGCTACTGACAGAGTATATTTACTTATTCCCTACGAAGTTCTCGGAGTTGAAAGGAATAATTAGAGAGCTTGGAGTCATGAAGATCACATTGAAACCTGATATGTGTTCGGTGAAGTAGTGCCCATACATATTTAATCCAAAATATAAATAGAAGTTAAAGGAAGAGTTGGATAAGATGGTCGCCGCAGAGAATTATAGAACCAATGGAAGAGTCTGATTGGGTGAGTCCCATGGTAGTACAAGATAAGAAGACAAAGGGAGAAATCAGGATTTTTGTATACCTGCGCAAGCTGAATGATGCCTGTGTACATGATCCATTCCCAAATACATTCTCTAATGAGATCCTTGATAATGTCGGAGGACAAGAAGCTTACTCATTCACAAATGGGTTCTCAGGGTATCATCAGATCAGGATTTCACCGAAAGATCACAGTAATACCACCTTTGCCATAGAATGGGCATCTTTCCAATATAAAATCATGCCTTTTGGCTTGAATAATTCACCTTCCATCTTCTCACGCGTAGTAGTAGCTACCTTCAAGGAGTTTATCCATAAGTTCCTAGAAGTATACATTGATGATCAGACTGTTTTTGGATTGTTGAAAAAGCATGTCTCAACTATGCGCTTAATGCTGGATACTTGTAGGAAGTATTAGATCTCACTAAACTTGAAGAAATGTATATTATATGTGCCATTTAGGATATTGTTGGGTCACATTTTCTACCAGCAAGGATTGATGATATATCCTGCGAAGATCACAGTGAATGTTAATATGGAAATACCTGCGAATGTCAAACAACTGCCCTCAAAATTGGGTCACACCATGTAATATCTAAAGTTCATTAAGGGTTACACGTTGATAATTGCACCCTTGAAATTTTTTCTCAAAAAGGATGTTACATTCTGCTAGGATGAGGAATGTCAAAAGAGTTTTGAATTGTTGAAGAAAATTATGGTCACGGTGCCCATATTGATCTTTCCAAATTGGTCAAAGGTGTTTCATGTGCATGTTGATGCCTCTTGTATCGCGCTCAGAGCTATTTTAGTGCAGCCAGAAGCTGGAGAGATTGATCACCCTATTGCCTATGCCAGTCAGAAGATCTCAAACGCAGAATAGAATTATTCAACCATAGAAAGAGAAGGATTAGCGATGGTGTATGCACTACAGAAATTTTGCCACTACTTGTTAGGAGGACATTTCAAGATGTTTATTGATAACTTTTCTTTGAAGAACCTTGTCAATAAGCTTATGTTTTGGGGGAAGATTTACATGTGGTTGTTACTATTCCAGGAGTATGATTTTGAGATAATTGGAAACTAGGAATATTGAATGCGGGGCCAGACCATCTGTCGCGCATCAAGATGGGTGAACAACCTACTAGCTTGGAGGATGGATTACTAGATGCGCAGTTGTTTGCGATCAAGGTAGGTGATAACAATTTTACTGATATTATTCAGTTACTAACTACTGGATGCGCACCTGAGGAATATACAGTACATCAAAAGAAAGAGCTCATAGTGCACATATCAGAATTCACTATTATTGCTGGCCAATTGTACAAGATGGGTGCATAAAAACTCCTGCCAAGATATGTTTTGGAATATGAAAGTCGTGAAATCTTAGATGAAGCTCATGGAGGGGTTTCAGATGGTCACTATGCAAGGAAGGCAACTGTGCAAAAGATTTTGCGAGCTAGGTTATGGTGGTCCACACTGCACAATTATGCCTATGTGCATTGTCACACATGCGATGTCTACTAGAGGACCCGAAAGCCCTCGCGTAGAGATGAGATTCCCCCGCATCCACAGGTGGCACTGAAAGCATTTGAGAAATGGGCCATAGACTTTGTCGAACCTGTTAACCCTCTAGGAAAGAATAATGGTGCGCGTTACATAATCACCACGGTTGATTATGTAACTCGATGGGCTGAAGCTAAGCTCGTGAAGGATTGTACTGCAGATATGGCTGTGCACTTCATCTTCGAGAATATTGTGACCGCTTTGGATGCCCTAAGATTCTGATAAGTGATCAAGGTACACACTTTGTGAATGAAACCATTGAAGCATTGACAAACGAATTCTATATTCATCATCAGAAGAGCACTCCATATCACCCACAGGCGAATTGATCAGGAGATCAAGTCTCTTGTAGAAAAATGCTCAAAAATGAAGTTGCTCAGAATTGGTTTGAACTAGATCGACTGGAAAGAGCTTGGAAAAATGATCCTGTAGACGTGAACAACATTGAAAACTGACACTGTATGAGGAAGATATTCAGCTTTGAAGTTTTCCAATTTTAGTAAAAAAAATGGCCAAATTTGACTTTATAATAAAATTATTTTTATTAAAAAAAGAATATTCCACAAAATATTCTGGAGAATATTTTGTGGAATATTCCACAGAATATTTTGCGGAAGATTCCGCAAGCAGCCAATGAAAGGGTGCCACGTGGAAAGCCCGGAGGCCGCCACTTGGCCCCAAAGTCAAACAGAAATGGCGTTTAAAATTTTTTGTTTGCATGCGACAGGATTTGAAACTGGGTCAGGCGGAAAACAACGCAACGATCCAACCATTAGACCACGGGTTTGGTTCTTATTAAACAATAGCAACTCATATATATTTGAATGATAAATTGCATATAGGCGGGGACGTAAAGGGGCCAGCCCTTACAGGCCAGCCCCTTGGCATATGACTTCCCGCTCGGAACCCTAGCTTCAAATCATTGGTGCGCAACGAAACGGTGGTCACATTACAACTGTCATTTTAGTGACAATTAAAGCCACGGTTTACAAAACCGTTACATCTAACAATTAAAACTCCGACATACATGTGACCGACTCCAAACAAAAAACTGTAATATTTATTACAAGCCCTAACTGCTCGGATAAAGTTGGAGACTCCGCCTGTTTTGGCGCCACTCCCTAATTTAGTGGCCTTATCTGCAGTTACTCCACAATTAGTGGAGGATTTTTAGCCCTAATTGGACAAAACTTCAGTTAGCCATAACTTTAGCTAGGGAAGTCCATTTGGGATGAATTTTTATTTTATTTTGGGGTATTGAAGCATTTTGGAGCTGTTGGGAGAGGTTTCAGAGCCATCAGGGTGCTTTATCAATGATTTTACCAGCGATTTTGGTTGTGGAGCCACCAGGGCCTAATGAAAGATCAGCTGTGTTGGACTATACTCATCCATTAGAGGTGAATGAATAGTCGATTTATACTGATTTCAGTCTTTTGTTTCTGAATATGCAGCTAATTTTTCCTTTTGAGACTTTCTACACAGTGTATTTCTTAATTTGATCATTAATGAAAAAGGGAAAAGCCTAATTAGAGGCTTTTGGACCCAGCAGAGGTAGCCCAAGAGAGGGGTGAACTGCTTAAACAAATGCTTACTGTTATGCTGTGCATTTTTGCTGTTATATTTCAGATTTTGCTTTATTAAATAGTAACTTTTCATAAGTACACTTTTCCCAATCAGACTTATACAATGATCACAACTCATTAGTTTCACTTCAAACCACATTGCAGAATACTTGAACTTGCTTATTCACACATAAAATTTTGTTTAATGAATACTTTGCATATAAACAAATACTTTCATTGATTAGATCTATTTAAGTGTTTACATTATATTACTTTAGGCAGAGCCAGTAAGTGGGCCAGAAGCTTCTGGTTTCATCCTTTCTAGTAAAGGTGAAATAACTAGTAAAAGCCCCTACTGTCAATCTTTGTATAAGAAATACTTTGTTCACACAATTTCAGATCAAATTGGTATCAAAGCTCTAGGTTTTTCTTAAGAGTTTGTGAAATTTGTGCAAGAATATTGTGTTATTCTGCAACATTTGATGCTTACTAGGCTGAAATTGAAAAGAGGGGAAGGTCAATTGGTTAGAGAACAAGTTAATCCTCAACCAAGGAGGGCTAGAGTGCCATTATATCCACCTTCCATTTCATCCTCATTAGCCTTAGAATCAGCCACAAACATGTCTTCCAGAGAAGGAGAATTACATGAGGAAATGGATCCCAAGGAAGAAGAAAGAGTCTTTAGAAAATATTTCTTGGATATGACTGAGATGGTTAGGATCCTATACCAGGAGAGAAATGATAGGATTGCTGGAGAAGGGTCTAGAAACCAAAAAGAAGAAGGAGATTCTTCAGGAGGAAAGAAAGACAAAGATGAGTCTAAGAAAGGGAATGGAGGAAATGGTGATCCACCATCTCCATCGTCATCCTCTTCCTCCACATCATCCTCTTATATTTCTGTTAATCAGTCACATAAAACGAAAACATCTCTTAAAAATCCTTTGTTAAAGCTTGATGTGAAGTTTGAGTTGCCGATGTTTAATGGTGATGTGAATGCAGAAAAATTGGATAATTGGATTAGACAGCTGGAAGTCTATCTAAGAATTCAGAATTTGCATGATGATGACACAAAAATCCAATTAGCCTCTTTGAGAATGGATGGAGCAACTTTGGTTTGGTGGGAAGCCAAGACCAAGGAGGAAATTAAAAAGCATGGTAAGATAACTCTAACATGGAATGAGTTTATTACAGCTATTAAGAAACAATTTTATCCTCTTGCTCATATTCAGAAAGCAATCATGAATTGGCAAAATTTTAGGCAACTTAAGGGTCAAAATGTGCAAGATTATACCTAAGAGTTTAGAAGGAGAGCACTTCTACTTGGAGTAGACTTACAAAGTCAAGACACCTTGTTGAAATACATAGGAGGTTTGCACAATTATCTGCAACATACTATTCTAATGTTTAATCCTACCAGCTTAGATGAAGTCTGTGTCTAGGCTACACATTTAGAAGCTAGAGGAAAGAATACTTTTGATGAGGATAGTAATTTCAAAAACAAAGGAAAGAATATTGTTGCAAATTCAAGAAAAGAAAAAGGAAAGTTCTTTTGCAAGAACTGTTCAAAGACAAGTCATGATGAAGATCATTGTTGGAAGCTTCATCCTAAACTGAAACCAAAAAAATACAAGAACAAAAACAAGACCAAAGAAAGGGAGAAAACTATAGCAACAGTTGGGCAAGACTTAGGGTCAGACTCAGGAGATGAGACAAAAAGCATAGCCATGGTTTTAAAGAACATTAAGGGGAAAGAAGTGGTGCAAGACACAACTCCCAGTTCTAGCTCTTTGAATTGTCACAAAGATACTCATGAAGAAAATAGGAGGATAGAGCTTTTCCATGTGAGGGTAATTTCAAAACATACCAAAATTGACACACTATTTGATAGTGGGTCATAAGTGAATCTTATATCTGAAGACTTGGTCAAGCAGCTTAAACTTGAGACCATTCCACATCCGAAGCCTTATCCACATGGATGGATATGCAAGGATGCCAATTTTCAAGTCTCAAGGAAGTGCATATTGCGCTTTGCAATAACTGCACATTTTATTGACACAGTGGAACTTGATGTGGTGCCGCTTGATATCTCAGGTATTGTTTTGGGAAGTCCTTACTTATTTGACAGGAAGGCCATATTTCATCGCCATGAAAACAAGTATCACTTGTTCAAAGATGGTAAAGAGTACATTGTGAGAGCTCACAAGAATAAGCTGGAATCTTCTTTACTCAATGCAAGTCAATTGAAAAGACTGGTTAATGCAAGTCAAAGTCTAACTTTGTTAATGTTGAAACGACCAGATTTTGAGCATTCACTTTTTTATGATATTGCTAATGATTTGTCTCAGTTTGATAACAGTTTGTCTTTGAAAAAAGATGATGTTATGTTGCACAAATTACCTTTTGGGTCAGCCAATGCAGAGAATGAAGTGTCAAAGCAAAGCAATGCAAGCAAGGAGGACACACAATTCAGCATGGGAAAAAGTTGGTTTCAGAATGGTAGAATTCGCCATGGGAACAGATTGCAAGGTGACAGTTATTTTAAGTCTTCTGGGAAGTTTGATCAGTGTAGAAAAAGTTTGTTTTCTGCAGATTACAATTGCTGTTCTGCAAATTTTAATAATTTGCATCATGACTCCGTCAATCTTAGCAATGGTCGATCAGTTGATTCCAGAGACAGATTATCATTTTCTCAAAAGCTTCATTCGATGAAATCGGGTAGATTTCAGTTATTCAAGGGTGGAAGAGTGGAGAATCAGTCTCCACATCATCAGTTTCACTAATCAGAGAGCTTTTGGGGTCCAAAAGCTTCCCATTTGGGAGGTGTGATAAGGAGATCAAGTCTCTTGTAGAAAAATGCTAAAAAATTAAGTTGCTCATAATTGGTCCGAACTAGATCAACTGGAAAGATCTTGGAAAAACGATCCTGTAGATGTGAACGACACTGAAAACCAATGCCGTATGAGGAAGATATTCAGCTTTGAAGTTTTCCAATTTCAGTAAAAAAAAATGGCCAAATTTGACTTTATAATAAAATTATTTTTATTAAAAAAAGAATATTCCACATAATATTCTATGGAATATTCTGTGGAATATTCCATAGAATATTCTGCGGAATATTCTGCAAGCAGCCAATGAAAGGGCACCACGTGGCCCTAAGGTCAAATAGAAATGGCGTTTAAAATTTTTTGTTTGCACGCGACAGGATTTGAAACCGGGTTGGGCGGAAAACAACGCAACAGTCCAACCATTAGACCACAGGTTTGGTTCTTATTAAACAATAGCAAATCATATATATTTGAATGATAAATTTCATATAGGTGGGGCCGTAAAGGGGACAACCCTTACGGGCCAGCCCCTCAGCATACGACTTCCCGCTCGGAACCCTGGCTTCAAATCATTGGCACGCAACGAAACGGTGGTCACATTACAACAGTCATTTCGGTGACAATTAAAGCCGCGGTTTACAAAACCGTTACATATAACAATTAAAACTCTGACATACATGTGACCGACTCCAAACAAAAAACCGTAATATTTATTACAAGCCCTAATCGCACGAATAAAGTTGGAGACTCCGCCTGTTTTGGCGCCACTCCCTAATTTAGTGGCCTTATATGCAGTTACTCCACAATTAGTGGAGGATTTTTAGCCCTAACTGGACAAAACTTCAGTTAGCCATAACTTTGGCTAGGGAAGTCCATTTGGGACGAATTGTTTTTTGATTTTGGGGTATTGAAGCATTCTGGAGCTGTTGGGAGAGGTTTTAGAGCCATCAGGGTGCTCTATCAGTGATTTTACCAGCGATTTTGGTTGTGGATCCACTAGGGCCTAATGAAAGATCAACTATGTTGGACTATACTCATCCATTGGAGGTGAATGAATAGTCGATTTATACTGATTTCAGTCTTATGTTTCTGAATATGCAGCTAATTTCGCCTTTAGAGGCTTTCTACACAGTGTATTTCTTAATTTGAGCATTAATGAAAAAGGGAAAAGCCTAATTAGAGGCTTTTGGACCCAGCAGAGGTAGCCCAAGAGAGGGGTGAACTGCTTAAACGAATGCTTACTATTATGCTGTGCATTTTTGCTGTTATATTTCAGATTTTGCTTCATTAAATAGTAACTTTTCATAAGTACACTTTTCCCAATCAAACTTATACAGTGATCACAACTCATTAGTTTCACTTCAAACCACATTACTTCCTTTGCAGAATACTTGAACTTGCTTATTCACACATAAAATTTTGATTAATGAATACTTTGCACATAAGCAAATACTTTCATTGATCAGATCTATTTAAGTTTTTACATTATATTTCTTTAGGCAGAGCCAGTAAGTGGGCCAGAAGCTTCTGGTTTCATCCTTTCTAGTAAAGGTGAAATAACCAGTAAAAGCCCCTACTGTCAATCTCTATATAAGAAATACTTTGTTCACACAATTTTAGATCACGAATGGTGCGGTGGAAACTTTCAACAAGATATTGGAGACTGTGATTACAGAGATTTTCAATGCTAACTGGATTGATTGGTATGAACATTGTTGGAAATATGATGCAATATGTTGTCCTTGATGGAAACCTACTTGATGAAGTTGTCCTTGATGGAAACCTACTTGATGAGTTTCCTTTTGATAATCAACCTATTTGTTAAAGATATAAAAATGATGTTTCTATAGGTCAGTTCATATGTGATAGAGAAAGGAATTCCAGTAATTGCCAGAGAAACGAAACAATAAATATTTCTCAATGTATATGTAGGTTTGATGAAGGTAACCCATGTATGAAGGCAATGTATACGCTACTTGGTATATAGGCAACCCGCGTATACATCCAGAAATAGTATATACACATTTTTTATGAAGAGAAGTCGTGTATACACACGGGTATGAATAAGCCAAGTCACGTATACCTTTTTCACTCTAAAATTATGATACCAAGGGGCATTACCATGGTATTAGCCCATAATATTGAGCAATGTATTGTCTGTATTGTCTATTTGATTTCGTCCAAGAATACCATCGACACTTGCGTGGTTTTGGCTCATGGTATTGATAAAGGCTAATCCTCTATAAGGAGAGGAAGATCATAGTGCAAGGGTGTGCAAGTGTAAGGGTTGTTATTGAATACTTCTCTCTGAAGTATATCTGCATGGGATGAACTCTATTTTATTGGTAGATCTGAATCTATGATGCACCCTTGGATACAATGATGGATCGGGATCTCTAGACCTGAAATGACTATGTACTTGCATGATCTAATTATGTGATGTTTGGATCTGTGACCTGGCACATGGTTTCTAAAGTGGAGAAAATAAATCTAGGTAAGTTTATAGACCTACATCTTTCTGCATTAATAAAATTTATAGATCTATACGTTATTTTGTCACAGTGAAAGTGCGTATACACACGGCTTTGTCTCAGTTAAAGCGAGTATGGAAGTCAGGGTTTTCTGAAGCATGCTGAAGAGGTTATCTGTTTAATGCTGCTGCACTTCTGTTGTCTGTCGATGAAGTCTTCATGTAGACCTGGGTTGTTTGAATACTGTATATACTGCTAAGTTGAATATGTACAAATATGATCAATGAGTGAATAATTTTTTTTAATGATGACTGACTGATTGAGGGTTTTGAAATACTGAAAATATATCTAACTGAAATCCTCAGATATGGTTATGAGACTAATCATATACTGTAAATTCAGTATTCTCAGATCTATATGCAGGTTGGTGTGAAGGAAAGCACGTATACATGCGGGTTCAGTAAAGTGAAGTAGCGTACACATTTTAAGATAATGAATGATCAGGGTTGAGCATGTTGATTATGAAATCTGGGTTTATTACTGTGTTATGGTTACAATGATCTCACTATTTTGATTGAAATTTGGGGTCAAGTTTGTTGATGTTGATCTTTATGAAGTGTTGTGTTGAAGCTGTGGGATCCAGTGTGAAAATTGATAAAACGTGGTCTACAATGGTTCTGAGGGTTGAAGCCTTCAGTATGGAAGTAGAAGCTTCCTACTAGTAGAAGCTGGTGTTCTAATTAGGGGGTTGAAGCTCCCTTCCAACAGTGGTTGGTAAATGAGATTAGGGGGTTGGAGCTCCCTTCTAGTAGTAGATGGAGAACGAGAGAAGTTTGCATACTTCTGTAGGTATATGCCTGTGTATTGATATGAGTTTGTATCATTACAATAATGTAAGCAATTTTCCATATAATAAATATTGAAGACAAAGACGACAGTGGTGATGGTTTTCTCCCGAATTTGGTTTCCACCTTAAAATCTGGCGTTCATGTGTATTGCTTATGTGTGATGATTTATTCTGTTCTGACTACACATGCTTACTATTTACTAAACATCTGATGAATGAATGATGCATTGATTTAAGTAAAGACTTATCTGCATAATAAGATCTCTATTCATAAGAAAGTTTGCTTAAGGATATCCACGTGTATACACTAGTTGAGTTCATTAAAGTCATGTATAGAAATCAGTAAGGAAAAAGTAAAAGATTTAAGTAAGTTATAAATACTGATTCACCCCCCCCTCAGTATTTTTCCCAACAATTGGTATCAGAGCAGGTCCTTCTGAAGAAGCTTAATCACTAGAAGGAAGATCAACTAAGATAAGAAATCAAGATGGGACATCATCTATCAGGCCTCCTCTCTTCAACAGAAACAATTTAATCTTCTGGAAGAAAAGGACAAGATCCTATTTTCAGTCTCTTGGAGCAGATGTATAGGCTATAGTTAAAGGAGGTTATCAATATCTAGCTTTAGTTCCAACAAATCCAGCCGCAAGAAAGAACCATGAAACCAATGCAAAGATGGTCAATGCATTATTTGGAAGTTTGACTGAATTATAATTTGTCAAAGTCATGTAGTTGAATACAACAAAGGAGATATGCAACAAAATAATTCTGAGCTATGAAGGTGATGCCAAGGTGAAAAGTGCTAAACTCCAAACTCTCATAATTCAATATGAAAAACTCAGAATGCATAATGAGGAAAGCATTGCTAGTTTCTTTTTACATCTAGATGATATTGTAAATCGTATGAGAAATCTGGGTGAAACCATAAGTCACACTACTCTAGTAGAAAAGGTTTTAAGATCTCTAACTCCCAAATTCGAGTCAAAAGTGTCTGCTATTGAATAGAAGCAGGATCTAAAAACTCTTACTGTTGTTCAAATTCATGGGATTCTGACTGCATGTGAAATGAGGAAAGGAGGTCCATCTGAAGTCAAAGAAGTTGTCTTTAGAGCTGCTGCAAAAGGAAAGGAAGTAGAAGAACAAGAAGGACCAGGGTATGTTTCAGAAGAAGATAAGATAAATTTTGTAAAGAAGCTACAACTTGGCACTGGAAGGTTCAAAGGTAAGCTTATTTTTAAATGCTTTTCTTGCGAAATAGTTGGTCATTATGCTGCTAAATGTCCCCATAAAAATAAATATGAAAAGGGAAAGGAAGTGGAAAAAGGAAATAAGAAACGGTTTACCAATAGAAAAATATATTATACTCATGAAGATAGTGATGGTCTATCAAATAGTGAATAAGGAGAATCTGATCAAGATATTAGACTGCTCATGGCTTTTGAAAAGTACTCTAGTGAGGCTAAAGATAATTTTATGGATGCATTAGAAGAAAATGATTTTCTTGAAGAAATAAATCATCTCAAAATATGTTTGGAAGAAAACAAAATTTCCATAGATACTCTAAAGAATCAACTTATAGAAAAGGAGAAGCACAATGAGAAATTAGAATGTGAAATAGTAAGTATAAGAAAGGAAATTGAGAAAGTGAAAACTTTAAATCTTAGATTTGCTAAAGGATTTGAAACCTTAGATGAAATTATCAAGGTACAACACTCTCCTCTTGTAAAGACAGGTCTTGGATATATCAGAGAATCCTCTCAGTCTTCAGCACCAAGCTATCTAAATGCAGCTAAAGCCATCTAACAACATTTTGTCACTCAGCAAAAGAACAAAGAGACGACCTAGGTAAAGCATGACCACTTCAATTCAAGGAAGAACAATAACAGAAATATCAATCAATAGGTAATCATAAATAGAAGGTTTCATGATCGTAGAAATTTCTTCTTTAATGGACAATGTTTCTCATGTCATAATTTTGGTCATAAAGCTGCTCAATGTGTTGCATACAAAACCATCATGACCAAAGAAGCAAGAAAGTAAAGAAATGAGACTGGAATAAAGAAGAATACTTATAACAACTTTTCTCCTCTTCAAAATGAAATTGAATGTTCTTATTGCAATAACTTTGGACATGAAGAATCTGAATGCAGGATAAAACTTCAGCCAAAAAGGCACATACCTTCAAATTCCAAGGTATGGAGAAAGAAGGACTTACAAGTTGAAATCTGTGGCATAGATTCATTTGTATAAGGGGAAGAAAATCAATGGTACATTGACATCGGATGCTCAAAACACATGACAGTTGATAAAAATAAACTCCTTTCATACAATGATCTAGAGAAGGAAAAGAATGCTACCTTTGGAAATGACTCTCCTGTTGTCATTAGGTTTTGTTTTTCTAAAAGAAAAGGTGAAAGCTAACAATGTTATGTATGTGGATGGATTAAAGCATAACATTTTTAGTGTGAGTCAAATGTGTGATCAAGGAAATGAAGTTGTCTTTAGTTCAAAATAATGTGTAGTACGTGAACTTGACACAAGAAAAACAGTAATAAAAGGAACTAGAACACCAAGAAATCTGTCTGTATTGAAAGGTGGCCAAGAGCAATGCTACTTAGGTAAATCTTCAGAAAATTAGCTATGGAATAGAAGATTGGGACATTTGAGCTTCTCTCAAATAATTAAATCTAGCAGACTCAAAGTTGTTCGTGATCTTCCCAGCATCACTTTGCTTGAAAGTACCATATGCAAATCATGCCAATTCAGTAAGCAAACCAGGGTGCAATTCAATGCCAAAGAAGGATCAACAAGTAAGCCTCTTGAACTTATACATACTAATTTATGTGGAATTGTAAGGAAAAATTTACCTCATGGAGAAAAATACTATATTCTATTTATTAATGACTTCTCTAGAATGTGTTGGATCGGTTTACTAAAACACAAAAATGAAGCATTTGAAAAATTTAATATCTTCAAAGCTCTAGTTGAAAATGAATTAGATCTAAAAATCAAATGTCTTAGATCTAACCGAGGAGGAGAATATATATCAGATGAATTCTTTTATTTCTGTGAACATCGTGGCATAGAAATACAAATTTTTTTAGCTGGAACCCCACAACAAAATGGCATGGTAGAAAGAATGAATATAACAGTTCAACAGATGGCTCGTGCTATGCTTGATGAATCTGGAACTCCCGATACCTTTTGGGGAGAAGCAACACATACCGCAATAAATATTCTTAACAAGGTTCATGTTCATGTGAACAATGATAAAACTCCTTATGAGCTTTGGTATGGTAATCTTCCCACTGTAAATAATTTTAGTGTTTTTGGAAGCAAATGTTTTATCAAGAACAATGATGAAAAAATTGGTAAGTTTGAGCCTAGAGCAGATGAAGGAATATTTATTGGTTACTTTTATAGAAGTAAAGCATATAAATGTTACAATAAAAGAATTCGGAAGATTGTTAAATGTATTGATGTTGTAATTGATGAATCTCTCACAACTCCTAAAAGGGAAATAACAACAAAAAATGAAGATGATGATGATGTATATTTTCCCTCATCAAATAGCAACAATATAGAAGGAGAACCCAATGAAGCACCATAAGAATATATATCTGAAAAGGCTCCATCTAGTTATGTTCAAAAGAATAATATAGAATCCCAAATTCTGGGAGAAAAGGGATCAGGTGTCCAAACAAGAAGAACTATTTTAGGATCCCCTAGCTATCTAGCATTCTTATCCACTATTGAACCACAGAATGTAAATAAAGCTAGCAAAGATGAACATTGGATTCAAGCCATGAATGAAGAACTTGATCAGATTGCAAAGAATCATACTTGGGAATTGGTTCCAAGACCTCATGATAAAAATGTTATTGGAACAAAATGGATATTCAAAAACAAGTTAAATGAAAATGGAGATGTTATTAGAAACAAAGCTAGACTTGTTTGTAAAGGGTATCTCAACAAGAAGGTTTAGACTTTGAAGAAACATTTTCCCCTGTGGCCAGACTTGAAGCCATAAAAATGTTTCTTGCTTTTTCAAGTTTTCAACAATTCAAAGTTTATCAAATCGATGTAAAATATGCTTTCCTCAATGGTGATATAGAAGAAGAAGTTTATATAGAACAACCAGAAGGATTGATTCTGGGAAATGATGAAAATATTGTTTGCGAACTTAAAAAGGTTTTATATGGTCTCAAACAGGCTCCTCAGGCATGGTACGCTCGTCTTGACAAATATCTTCAACAACAAGGTTTAACAAAGGGATCTACTGACAATAACTTATACAAAAAAATTGAGAATGATAAATTATTGATTATTGTTGTGTATGTTGATGACATCATTTTTGGAAGTAATGAAGAGTCCATGAGACAAAAATTTGCTTATGTTATGCAACAATAATTTGAAATTTCATTACTTGGGGAACTAACATATTTTCTTGGCTTACAAGTTCAACAAGAAACAAATGACATATTTCTGTCACAAGAAAAATATCTTAAGAAAATTCTGAAGAAGTACGGGGTGGAAGACTGTGAACCTGTGAGTACTCCAATGGTAACTGGATGTAACCTCAGTTCTCATGATGATTCTGCCATGGTGAATCAACCAGATTGTAGATCCATGATTGGAAGTCTTCTTTTTCTAACTGGGACAAGACCAGACATTATGCATGTAGTTTGGATTGTTGGATGATTCCAAGCTAATCCAAAAGAGTCTCATCTTCAGGCTATAAAAAGAATATTCAAATATCTACAAGGGACTCAAGACTTTGGTCTATGGTATCCAAAGAATTCTGATCTTACTCTTCATGCTTACACAGATGCAGATTGGGTTGGAAATGTTGATGATCGAAAAAGCACTAGTGGTGGTGCATTCTATATGGGGCCCCGATTAGTATCTTGGTTCAACAAGAAACAAAGATCTATTTCCTTATCTACAATAGAAGAAGAATATGTGGTTTCCGCATCATGTTGCACACAACTTCTTTGGATGATGGAGACATTACAATATATTCAAATCAAATGTTCACCACCCATCTCCATTCTATGTCATAATACAAGTGCCATCAGTATCTCGAAAAATCCTGTTATGCATTTCAAGACCAAGCACATTCCTATCAAGTATCACTTCCTACGTGAACAAGTGCTTGAAAAAAAGGTTAAATTGGAGTATGTTCCCTCCAAAGAACAAGTTGCAGACATATTCACTAAACCTATTCCCAGGGAAGCATTCAAATATATCAGGAAAAATCTATGAGTTGTCTCTGCCTCTCTTATCAAATCTGCTTAATTTCAGAAGATTAAATTCGGTACGTTGGTTTCATAAAGGCGAATCACATATATATGTGAGTTTCTGTGCATAAAACCGCGTATGGTTTTTGCTGAAAAAAATTATCTGGGTCAACTTTCAGAACAGTTTGTGGTGATTTTGGGTAATCTCTGTTGTTGTTCTTATATTCATCTTACTGTACCTTTCTTTGATATTTATCTCCTTGATGAAGATGCTTTGATGAATTGGTTGTTGAAGGTGTTCAGGATGCACAAGCTTAGGGGAGCACCTAACTTGTTGAAAATGATGAATTGTTGGCAATCTGATTGGTTTATGATTTATGATATCTCCCTTGAGATATTTTGGTTTTGGTTATAAAAAGTCATATATGTAATTTGATGAAAAGGTCATGTTGAGATCTATGATGTAAAATTTTTATATTCAGTCATGTAAGGACTTTTTAAAATTTGTAAAACCCACTTGGTTGGGTAGTCGAGTCAAATATGTAATTCCACTTGGTTGGATCATTGATGTAAGAATGAGTCCTTGGTGATAGGAAAGGTCATACTCGGTTGAGTTATAGAGTCATGTAATTCATTGAAAAATCTGTCTGAAGATTCATCATGAACTCAAGGGGAGCATGGTCAATACAATGCACATTCGATCTGTAGAGCTATTTTTTCTACAAGGAAAGAGAAACCTTATTTCGGTATTGTTCCGCCCTTTGCCCTTGATGTCAAAGGGGGAGAGTATTTTGGTGTTTGAATAATGGTTATGATTAATGTATCTATCTATTGTGGTGATCAAATACCATCATTTTTGCCATCAAATCCAAAGGGGGAGATTGCTGGAAATATGATGCAATATGTTTTCCTTTATGGCAACCTACTTGATGAAGTTGTCCTTGATGGAAACCTACTTGATGAGTTTCATTTTGATAAGAAACCTGTTTGTTAAAGACGTAAAAATGATGTTTCTACAGGTCAGTTCAGATGTGACAGAGAAAGGAATTCTAGTAAGTTCCATAGAAATGAAAAAATAATATTTCTTAATGTATACGCAGGTTTGATGAAGACAACCCGCATATGAAGGAAATGTATATGCTACTTGGTATACAGGCAACTTGTGTATACATCTAGAATTAGTATATACACAATTTTTATGAAGAGAAGTTGTGTATACACATGGGTATGAAGAAGCCAAGTAGCGTATACCTTTTGCGCTCTAAAATTATGATACCAAGGGGCATTACCATGGTATTAGCCCACAGTATTGAGCGATGTATTATCTATTTTATTTCGTCCAAGAATACCATCGAAACTTATGTGGTTTTGGCTCATGGTATTGATAAAGGCTAATCCTATATAAGGAGAGTAAGATCATAGTGCAAGGGTGTGTAGGTGTAAGGGTTGTTACTGAATACTTATCTTTGAAGTATATCTGCATGGGATGAAATCTGTTTTATTGGTAGATATGAATCTATGATGCACCCTTGGATACAATGATAGATCAGGATCTCTAGACCTGAAATGACTATGTACTTGCATGATCTAATTATGTGATGCTTAGATTTATGACCTGGCGCATGGTTTCTGAAGTGGAGTAAAGAAATATGGGTAAGTTTATAGATTTGCATCTTTTTGCAGTAATAAAATTTATAGATCTATATGCTAGTTCGTCACAGTGAAAGTCCATATACACGCGGCTTTGTCTCAGCGAAGCACGTATGGAAGTCAGGTTTTTCTGAAGCATGCTTAAGAGGTTATCTGTTTAATGATGTTGCACTTATGCTGTAGTTTTGTTGTCTGTCGATGAATTCTTCATGTAGATATGGGTTGTTTGAATATTGTATATGTTGCTAAGTTGAATATGTAAAAATCTGATCAATGAGTGAATAATTTTGTTTAATGATGACTGATTGATTGAGGGTTCTAAAATACTGAAAAGATATCTGATTGAAAGCCTCAGGTTTGGTTATGAGATTGATCATATACTGTAAATTCAGTATTCTCAGATGTATACGCAGGTTGGTGTGAAGGAAAGCACGTATACACGCAGGTTCAGTAAAGTGAAGTAGCGTATGCATTTTAAGATAATGAATGATCAGGGTTGATATTGGTTTTGCATATTGATTCTGAAATCTAGGTTTATTATAATGTTTTGGTTACAATGATCTCACTGTTGTGATTGAAATTTGGGGTCAAGTTTATTGATGTTGATATTTATGAAGTGTTGTGTTGAAGCTATGGGATCCAGTGTGAAAATTGATGAAATGTGGTCTACAGTGGTTCTGAGGGTTGAAGCCTTCAGTATGGAAGTAGAAGCTTCCTGCCAGTAGAAGCCAGTGTTCTGATCAGGGGGTTGAAGCTCCCTTCCAGTAGTGGATGGTAAACGAGATCAGGGGGTTGGAGCTCCCTTCCAGTAGAAGCTGGAGAATGAGAGAAGGTTACAACCTTCTGTAGGTAGATTCCTGCGTACTGATATGGGTCTGCATCAATACAATAATGTAAGTAGTTTTCCATATAATAAATATTGAAGACAGAGATGACAACAACAGTGGTTTTCTCACAAATTGGGTTTCCACCTTTAAATCCTGGTGTTCATGTGTATAGCTTACATGTGATGATTTATTTTGTTCTTACTGCACATGCTTACTGTTTACTAAACATATGATGAATGAATGATGCACTGATTTAAGTAAATAATTATCTGCATAATAAGACCTCTGGTTGAACACAAGTTTTCTTAAGGATATCCACGTGTATATGCTAGTTGTGTTCATTAAAGTCACGCATTGAAATCAGTAAGGAAAAAGTAAAAGTTTTAAGTAAGTTATAAATACTGACTCACCCCCCCTCTTAGTATTTTTCCCAATAAACATGTGTTCGCATCTCTCTGGGAATATCGAACCACATGTAAAAATTTGACTGGTAGGACACTGTTCCGGATGGTGTATTAGCAAGAAGTTGTGTTTCTGATGGAGTACATTTTTTCCAACCTGCGCATCGCATCATTCAAAAATATGGCAGAGGAAGATATTATGGAGGAATGGTTGTAGTAGTTGGTTTCTCTTGAATAAGATCGATTTATTGCAAATTTCCACTAGCAAGTTCAGAAGGCATGCGATAAGGCATGGCATGATAGGAAAATCATATAAAAGGTCTTTAAGGAAGATGATTTGGTCTTGTTGTATGACAAAAAGTTGCACACCACCCAGGGAAGTTCAATATGCATTAGCTAGGGCCATATATTGTTAAGGAGATCACTGATAGAGGTGCAGTACACTTGGCCATGCAGAACAGAGAATATCTTCTCTGGTATTTTCAATGGAAGCTGATTGAAGCCATACAAGGATGACCCTCTCCCTACACACACCAAATGACTATATGATTAGAGTATTAGATCTATGCAGAAGGGATGGTGGATGTGCAGACAGGTGGGACGCGCACACAATAGCTGCTTGAGGAGGTTGACTGAGTCGTAGAGGTGCCAAAATCTAGCCATTGGAACAATAAATCTAGAAAAGACAGTTTTATTACCATTTAAGGGAGTGTCTAGGTTGAATTTAATGAGGGTATTTTACCAGATGTGGGTCCTTTTTGTCATTTATGGAAATACATTAATGCATAAGGAACTGTTGAAGACACGCCAGAACTATAAATATTGCCTAAGGGGTCGCAATAGTTCCCTTTGATTTCTTTGTGAATTGTCTACCTTGAGATCTATGATTCCTGCAAACTATTCATTGTCTATGTCTATTCTGGATCCGAGATTTGAGGAGGAGTTGCACCGCAGGGGTCTTGGTTACGTTATCCTGCCAATCTTGATAGCTACACACCTAGATGAGGATCCTACTGTGTCGGTCGCTGAGACACCTGCAATTGCGAAAACCAAGAAGGGTCAGACGTCTGGGACCCGTAAATCCACTAGAGATAAGACTCTGAAGTCGCGCTCCACTGCGGTTGAGTGCCAGAAGAGACCCATAGTGGAGCTCCCTGAGACCATCATAGAGGAGAAGGAAGTGGTCGAAGTGGCCCCATTCTCGTGGTTTCCAACCTATTTCGCATCACACAAGACGTTAGTCAAGGTCCCAAAGGATCTTGACAAAGTGTGTTCTTATATTAACATGCCTTTAATTCCAGATAATGTCCCACTTGAAGGCGATATGTTCGCTAAAGTGCCGCAACAGAAGATGGAGGACTGAGACCTCGCTGATGTTGAGAAATTTATGTAGCTTGGCCTTGATCTCTATCTAGATCGCGTACCATATGAGGGGGACCTTGTGCACGTGGAGCTGCATTGATGGGTGTTGGGCCTCCACAAGGCAGGGCTTTTAAATTTATTGCAGGTCCCACATTTCAAGCGCAACCTAATAAATGATATATGTGTGTGAAAATTGCTCGTGCTCTTGCATGATGAGGCTTTATGGCTAGGAGAGCACATACCCATTGATGCTACACTCATCCATCAGATCACTGATCTTCCTGATCAAGGCACAAATCCCATGGATGATTTCAGAGGGAAGGTACATGAAAAGAAGGTGGTGGAAAAAATCAAAGCGACCTACCAGGTGCCATGCCACAATAGAGGATTTATGGTCAGTGAAAACAACGACCCAACCATCCAATTTTGGGCGCCCATCTTGGCTTACAAGATGATGTGGAAGTGTAGACCTAAGGAGGTCCTTGCGCAAGTAATTGCACTTGCAGGATGGTGTGAGAAGGGAGACATATATAACTGGGCGCAATATTTGTGCAAGGAGTTCTTGGAGAATGTGCGTGAAGCACAAGAGGAGAGAAAAAACTTCTATTATGCTTGGCTTGTGCTGCTGATAACCTTGATCAAATAGAAGATCCCAGAGGAAACATAGTTTCCTGACATAGAGTTGCAGATGTGTGAAGCTACGTGGTACGCTACGCTGTGGAGTTCCTCCGTCCCCACACGCATCATGGAAACTAAAATATTTTGGGTATTTTTCGATGCCTCAATATTTCAGGCGATTTAATCCAAACTGAGGCTGTCTCCAACTTTGTATGAGAAGAAGCCCGCTTAGTTTAGATCCCTGAACAAGCCATTCGAGTTGAATCCCCGTTGCGGTGCATGCAACTCAAATCCTGCAAGGAAATAAATATCGATTTTATTGTGTTCCCTGCGGGGAAATTACATATGGTCCACAACATGATTGTGGACGAGATGCAATTTCATGAATCCCACGCCTACCATGAAATTACTGAAGCACAATAGCACGCGGTAGACCTCCAGTAGAAGCAAAAAAGATCTGAAGAAGCATGTCAAGTGGCCGAGGCTTAATGCGTCGCCCTCGAAGAAAGGATCAACCAAGTCTGTAGCAATGTGCCAGCGGTCCCCATCATAGCTTCCCCAGTAGAGAAATTAGAAGGGTTGGCCACTGCATTGAAGGCCTCAAATGTGGAATTTCATAATTTCCGGGTGAAATTTTAGCATCATATCACCGACCTTCAGCTGAAGTTGCAGCTAGAAACCTCGTCGGAAGTCCAATATTAGAGGGCTGCAGAGGTAAAACAAGCTACCGATAGCATCGTTGCCGTAGTAACATAGTACGATCATCTATTGGACAAGGAAATGGGTGTATGGACTTCAGTTCAGAACGACCCAATGGTCCAGAAACTACGCATTGAGTTGCGCATCAAGGAGAAAATTTTTGCTGATATCAGGATGATGATACCCTATACCGGAAAGATTGCCGAGAAGCTTTGAATTGCTCCCGATACCATAAAGATATCACAGAACCTGTTATAAAGCCTCAGAGCCATTTTTAAAGACCAGTACCTGCGTATAATAGGTATTTCTCGAGAAATTGAGCCTGTTATTGATTTGAAATGAACTTAATAAAGAAGAAATCCAGTCATAAGTTCAAATTTTTCCAAAGCAGCCTATTAAAAGATCCAAAAACCAGGCCAAACCCTGGAATTTTTTTATAGAAATCCTATTCTATACTGCGCACTATTTTAAATGAAAAAATTGAGTTTATATGTTTTTTATAAACTGTTTAAAACTCTAAATTAAGACCGAAAATCCTTTGAAGGTAGCCTAACCTCTGTGCCTGATTTCAAAATATTTTTAACCTAATTATCCATTGAAAAAGTACAAGAAACCCCTGTTTCTTGTTTTTCTAACCAGTGAAAATCTGTAAATTAGTTGAAGATTGAAATTGAAAGAAAAATCCAAGAAAATACCATATTATGCCTGTTTTAATCCAAGAACACCTACTAAAGTAAAAAAATACTTCTGTAAATTGTTTAAACTTACAGAAGTAGCTAGAAAGCCTAAAAGCAGAGTTTTTGGTAGTCCAAAAAGCTTCAAAATGCCTAAACCTACTCTAGTTGCATCTTCCAAGACTGCCATCATTGTAAATCGTCTACAACCCCCTATTGTAGACATTGAGCACACTCAATTAGTAGATGTTGACTACAAGATAGCATACCCCATTGTAGAATCCAATCTCTTAGAACTTCATAACTGGAGCTTTGAAATTTTTTTAGATAATGTTGAAGAAGTTTAAATTTGGGAATCACACTTGCCCAAATATGTTGTTCCAGTTACTCATTCATGCCTAGAGGTCATTAGGTTATGCAAAGAGCAATAGTCAATGCCAACAAAGGAGTGTTTTTTACCATTATTGCTGAGTCCATTAACCAAATGTTACAACTCAAACCTGATCCTCAAGCAGTTCCTATGTCCATTGAAGCACTTACGAAGTTGTACATTGGCCTTCATTTTCATAAAAGATTCCAGATCTTCCAAATATTCATGCCCTTACATGTGGAAATTCCTCAAATCAATCCTCCATATTCCACTTCAAGATTTCCAGAATGCTCAAGGCATGTCATTTCCATGCTATCCTTCATCCTAGGGTACTTTACTGATGAACATACAGATGAATCCATTTTAGGTTTCCTATCTACTTTCACACCAGGACAACCTCCATCTGTTATCTTCAATTATGCTGGGTATATTGTTGACAATATTCATGACCAATTGGTTAAGTTTCCAACTGAAGGAGTGTTTAGATACACATCTTTCCTTTTCCACATGTTCTTGCATTTTCAATCTGATAATTTTCCAGTTTCCTTACAGAAGTTTGACATAGAAGGAAATCCTCTTTCAATCTTTTTTTGGACCTCTTTAATCTAAAAAGAGTCCACAGAGTTTACCTATGCAGATTTTTCAAACTTCTTCATCCACCCATTGATAAAAATGTCAACAAATACTAAAAAACCAAGGATAAATGATGAGATGAAGAATATTTTACAGTTATCAGAGTAGACCAAGACTGGAGATTGGTATTTGTATGAAAAACACACAGAGATTAGAGTTTTTGGATCCAATTTGTTGCCCTACAAATTACCCAAATATGTGCAATGAGGGTTTTTGCCTTGGAATACATCAGGAAAATTTTAAATTCTCATTCAATTAACTTTATAGTAGCAAATAAGAAAACACAATTTAAGTTAAAGAATCAAGTGGGACCATTCATTTGTAATCATAGAGATGCAGAGATAGAAGCAGACAAACAGTTATTGGAGTACAGATTTGAAGAGAGTTTCTCCTGGAATTATCATCCACAAGGAATCTTAAGTAAAATGAGGGTTAAGTGTAAACTAACACCCTACATTCATGAGAAAAAACCAGAGATTGAGAAGTATGCTAATCAAACTGAGTGGATAGAAAATACTTTAATAGATGCAGTAAAGCAAGGTGATACTAGTCACACTTTACAAACTGCAGACCAAACAGAGAAAGTCACCAAGAGAGTCAAAGAAGAAGAAACTTATGTTGTTGAAACCACTACTGAGACTAGGTTAAAGATAAGATATAATTAAAAATCCAAAACAGATCCAATGGGTAAAGAGAAAGTAACTATTGAGGTTGAAGACACAGATGTCCCAATAACTAATAATGATGCTGCTACAATCATCAGAAATGAGTCAGTTACAGAGAATCTGGACAAAAAACAGGTTGATAATGCAAATGCACAGTTGATAGAAAAACAATAGAACATGGAAGCATCATCCTCACAGATAGCTAAGGAAAAGGATCTAGATATCAGAGAAAAGTACAAACAGATTAAGTTAAACAATGAAGAGATTAAAAATGAAATTTACTCTCAATATCTGAAACAAACACCAAGCATTCAAAATAGACTTTTATTTGCCTTTGATTACTAAAATAACAAGATGATCATGTCAGTGTTACAAAAATATTGATCTAGAAGTACAAACAGAAAAAAATCATGCACTTGACCAAATAGAATTTCATAGACAGAGTTCAGAGATGTTGTATGCTACTATTACAACCAAATATATGAGTGTTCAAAAACTTTAGAACACTATCACAAATATGAAAGATTAAATGAAACTTGACAAAACATCCTTATATGCTAAAGATATCAGAATTACATTTTTAGAAGAATTGGTATTGCAGGTTGGATATGACCCTGCAAATGTAAAAGCAGCAGAATAGTTAGTAAGGAAAAAGAATGAAGACATTGCAGCATTGAGGAAAAAACTTAAATTGCCATCAAGTGAACATCCTCAAAACAAATAAATTATATAGGAACAAACTCATAAGGATGACATGATGAATTTAATATTTCAGCTAACAACACAGATTAAAGAAATGGAGATTCAAATAGACAAGCTTGTCCATGAAAAAGAAACAACAAAAACATGAAAAATTCCTTCAACTATCCCTATGGTTACTACCGCTGTGCCTTCAACTCTAGCAGAAGAGTTGGCACCCAAAGAACCATTGGCTACTGCAATGCCAGTGACATCATCTACAACTTCAGCTTCAGAGTCATCCACTACAGTCTCTCAGCCTACAGATGAGGCCAGTAAACTAGTGAAAGCCATGGAAGAAATATCACTTCAGACAAGTGAGATTAACAGATTGAAAAATATGATTGATAACCTTGAAAATACAAACAATTTAGCTCAAATAAATGCCAAAACACATGAGAAAAGGGTTAATAGGTTAAATGAAGAACTAAAGAAGTTACAAAAGGAATTAACCTTAAAGGAGCCAATGTCATATGTGAAAAACTATTTATGGAAAAAAATCATTGAAGCCATCAATGATGTGTGGCCCTCAATTCAGGTGATCTTTGAACAAAGAGATTTACTAAAGGCATCATTAGCAGAAATTCAAAAAAGTAAAGAGGAGCTTGATAACCAACCTGAGCAAGCAATAGAATTGATCAAGTTTCTTAACAACAAAAGCAAGCAAGAGCTAGAAGAAATTGAGATTACTGACAGGACTGAAACAATCCTTGAAATAAGGAAAGTCATCACCAAGAAGATCCTGATGAAATAGCTTGAGGAGAAGTGTGAGAATATGAACATCACCATAACCAAATTCATGGTTAAATTTGAAAATCTTAGGCAAAGAATTCTGCCTAACATTTTGGTTATCAATGATAAGCTTATGCCTCAGGAGGATTACAATAAAAATATCAGAGAATATGCAAAAGAACAATTTGAAAAGACAGGTGGACAAGGCACTCCAACAGGAAAAGTCTTACTCAGAAGTTTTGAGGATTTATTTTATTTGCAGCATGAGATAAGACATTTTTTAGTTATAAAACCAATTTTTACCAGATATACAGAGGTAGATGAAAACTTTAGAAAATTGAGGAAGATACAAATTCTAGATGAAGAAACTTGGCATTCACTTACAGATTTACTGTGAAAGATAAAAGGTAGAAAGGTAAAAGGTAGAAAAACAGTTTGCTAATTTTTAGTCAAAACATATTTTTTATTATAGCAGTAAATAGTTTTACAGTGGTTAAAGAGTATCCGAGTTTAAAGAATACCAGATATTAAAGAGAATCAGAGTGAAGAGTAAAATATAAAGCAGATCAGATTTCAAAACCAACTTGAAAATATCTGAGCCAGCAAAAAAGGACACCAAGGCAACTAGCTGCACTTAATCCACAATTAGTTTCTATTTTATTTGGATAGATAGGACAACTTGCTGATTTGTTAAAGAAACTGTCTCTATTTTGTTGTAAAGATATTTCTATTTTCCTTATATAATTCTTAGAAGAATTCTAGGATATTTTGTAAACAATTATGTATAAATACTTCACACTTTGAAGTATTATTGTGGAATAAATTTCTGAAGATTTCTATAGTCATTTTTTATTGGACTTGAAGGCTTTTGTGTTTCAAATCTCGAGTAGCAGACTTGATCGAATCAATTAGCATCATATTTCAGGATTCATGTGATGAGCTATTGAATTGAAGTATTTTCTACTTGTGATTTTTTATCTTCTTTGTTTCATGCATCCATAAATGTTTTCCAAATTTGAATGAATAAGCAGGAGTATTACTTCATGATTTGTTAACATCACCCTGCCTTTATTGTTTATCATTTCTATGTTTTCTGCTGATTTCCAGAGTAGGGAACCCTTAATTTCTCCCTCTTTCGTTTGACCTCTGACTACTACTTCTCTTTTCCAGATCAAAGAACCCTTCATTGCTCTTTATCCCGATCATATCACCTAACCAAACAACCTTCTAAGATCTTCAAGGGTTATCTATCTTGCCCTGAAAAAATTTGACTTTTTGACCTTGATCTTAGCTCTGTCTGCTTGATTTTTTTACTTGTCAGCCCAATGGACAAAAAAATTTCCCACTATCCATCTCATTAAGTGATTTTTCCCACCAAATCAATCAAACCAAAACCAAATTGCACAATCATAACTAGCCTAATATCAAATAATTAAAACAAAGTTAAATCTTATAGAGAAATCCCTCTCTGAACCCTAAGAAGGCTAGATCTTAGAGTTTAAAAGTATTTTTGTGGTTACCTCTAGAGTTCTTACAACTATAAATCAAAATCTCACAACTTGAAGAATTACTAGAGTGATAACAAGACACATAACAAAATTTCTTCGTAAAAAATAGTCTTTGTATTGGATTCAACAAAGACTATATTTTGCGAAGAAAATTTGTTATGTGTCTTGTTATCACTCTAGTAATTCTTCAAGTTGTGAGATTTTGATTTATAGTTGTAAGAACTCTAGAGGTAACCAAAAACCTACATTTAAACTCTAATATCTAGCCTTCTTAGGGTTCAGAGAGGGCTCTCTCTATAAAATTTAACTTTGTTTTAATTATTTGATATTAGGCTAGTTATGATTGTGAAATTTGGTTTTGGTTTGATTGATTTGGTGGGAAAAATCACTTAATGAGATGGATAGTAAGAAATCTGTTTTTCCATTGGGCTGAGGAGTAAAAAATCAAGCAGACAGAGCTAGGATCAAGGTCAAAAAGTCAAATATTTTCAGGGCAAGATAGATAACCCTTGAAGATCTTGGAAGGCTGTTTGGTGAGGTGATATGATCAGGATAAAGAGCAATGAAGGGTTCTTTGATCCGGAAAAGAGAAGTAGTAGTCAGAGGTCAAAAGAAAGAGAGAGAAATTAAGGGTTCTCTACTCTGGAAATCAGCAGAAAACATAGAAATGATAAACAGTAAAGATAGGGTGCTTTTAACAACTATTGAAGTAATACTCCTGTTTATTCATTCAAATTTGGAAAAAATTTATGGATGCATGAAATAGAGAAGATAAACAATGACAGGTAGAAAATACTTCACTTCAATAACTCATCAATGAATCCTTAAATATGATGCTAATTGATTCGATCCAGTTTGCTACTCGAGATTTGAAACACAAAAGCCTTCAAGTCCAATAAAAAATGGCTATAGAAGTCTTCAACAATTTATTCCACAATAATACTACAAAGTGTGAAGTATTTATACATAATTGTTTACAAAATATCCTAGAATGCTTCTAGGAATTATCTAAGGAAAATAGAAATATCTTTACAACAAAATAGAGACATCTACTTTAACAAATCAACAAGCTGTCCTATCTATCCAAATAAAATAGAAACTAATTGTGGATTAGGTGCAACTAGCTACCTTGGTGTCCTTCTTTGCTGGCTCAGATATTTTCAAGTTGGTTTTGAAATTTGATCTACTTTATCTTTTACTCTTTCACTCTGATTCTCTTTAATCTCTGATATTCTTTAAACTCAGATACTCTTTAACCATTGTAAAATTGTTTACTACTGTAATAAAAAATATGTTTTGACTGAAAATCAACAAATTGTTTTTCTGCCTTTTACCTTTCACTGTAAATTTGTAAGTGACTGCCAAGTTTCTTCATCTAAAATTTGTATCTTCTTCAGTTTTCTTCAGTTTTCATTTGCCTCTGTATATCTGGAAAAAGTTGTTTTTTATAACAAAAAAATGTCTTATCTCATGCTACAAATAAAATAAACCCTCAAAACTTATGAGTAAGAATTTTCATATTGGAGTGCCTTGTCCACCTGTCTTTTCAACTTGTTCTTTTGCATATTCTCTGATCTTTTTATTGTAATCCTCCTGAGGCATAAACTTATATTTGATAACCAAAATGTTAGGCAAACTTATTTGCCTAAGATTTTCAAATTTAACCATGAATTTCGTTATGGTGATGTTCATATTCTCACACTTCTTCTCAAGCTGTTTCAACAAGTTCTTCTTGGTGATGACTTTCCTTATTTCAAGGATTGTTTCAGTTCTGTCAGTAATCTCAATTTCTTCTAGCTCTTGCTTGTTTTTGCTGTTAAGAAACTTGATCAATTCTATTGATTGCTCAGGTTTGTTATCAAGCTCCTCTTTAGTCTTTTGAATTTCTGCTAATGCTGCCTTTAGTAAATCTCTTTGTTCAAAGATCACCTGAATTGAGGGCCACACATCATTGATGGCTTCAATGATTTTGTTCCATAAATATTTTTTCACATATGACATTGGCTCCTTTAAGGTTAATTCCTTTTGTAACTTCTTCAGTTCTTCATTTAACCTATTAGCCCTTTGCTCATGTGTTTTGGCATTTATTTGAGCTAACTTGTTTGCATTTTCAAGGTTATCAGTCATCTTTTTCAATATGTTAATCTCACTTGTTTGAAGTGACATTTCTTACATGGATTTCACTAGTTTACTAGTCTCATCTGTAGGCTGAGCTAATATAGTGGATGACTCTGTAGCTGAAGTTGTAGATGATGTCACTGGCACTGTAGTAGCCAATGGTTCTTTGGGTGCCAACTATTCTGCTAGAGTTGAAGGCACAACTGTAGTAACCATAGGGATAACTGAAGGAACTTCTGTTTTTTTTGTTGTTTCTTTTTCATGGACAAGCTTGTCCATTTGAATCTCATTTCTTTGATCTGTGCTGTTAGCTGAAAGATCAAATTCATCATGTCATCCTTCTAAGTCTGTTCCTGTATAATTTATTTGGCTTGAGGATGTTCACTTGATGGAAATTTAAGCTGTTTCCTCAATGCTGCAATGTCTTCATTCTTTTTCCTTACTAACTGTTCTGTTGCTTTGACATTTGCAAGGTCATATCCAACCTGCAAGACCAATTCTTCTAAAGATTTAATTCTGAGATATTTAGCATATAAGGATATTTTTTCAAGTTTCATTTGATATTTCATATTTGTGATAGTGTTATGAAGTTTTTGAACACTCATAGCTTTGGTTGTAACAATATAATACATCTCTGAACTCTATCTATGAAATTCTGTTTGATCAAGTGCATGAATTTTTTCTGTTTGTACTTCTAGATCAATATTTTTGTAATCTGCAACTGTCTTTGGAACCTTCACTGTAGGCTGCAACACTGACATGATCAATTTTTTATTTGAGTAATCAAAGGCAGATAAAAGTATATTTTGAATGTTTGGTGTTTTTTTTTTTTTTTTTTTTTTTCAGATATTGAGAGTAAATTTCATTTTTAATCTGTTCATTCTTTAACCTAATCTGTTTGTACTTTTCCCTGATATCTAGATCCTTTTCCTCAGCTGTCTGCGAGGATGATGCTTCCATGTTCTGTTGTTTTTCTATTAACTATGCATTTGCATTATCAGTCTGTTCTTCATTCAGATTCTATGTAACTGACTCATTTCTAATGACTGTAGTAGCATCATTATTATTTACTGGGACATCCGTGTCTTCAACCTCAATAGTTACTTTCTCTTTACCCACTGGATCTCTTTTGGGTTTTTTATTATATCTTATCTTGAACCTAGTCTCAGTAGTGGTTTCAACAACATAAGTTTATTCTTCTTTGACTCTCTTGGTGACTTTCTCTGTTTGGTCTACAGTTTGTAAAGTGTGACTAGTATCACCTTGCTTTACTGCATCTATTAAATTATTTTCTATCCACTTAGTCTGATTAGCATAATTCTCAATCTCTGGTTTTTTTTCATGAATGTAGTTTGTCAGTTTACACTTAACCTTAATTTTACTTAAGATTCCTTGTGGATCATAATTCCAGGAGAAACTCTCTTCAAATATGTACTCTAATAAATGTTTGGCTGCTTTTATCTCTGCATATCTATGATTACAAATGAATGGTACCATTAAAGATTGCCGAGAAGCTTTGAATTGCTCCATATACCAGAAAGATACCACAGAACCTGTTATAAATCCTTAGATCCATTTTTAAAGACCAGTACCTGTGTATAACAGGTATTTATCGAGAATTGAGCCTGTTATTGATTTGAAAGGAACTTAGTAAAGAAAAAATCCAGTCAGAAGCTCAAATTTGTCCAAATAAGCCTATTACAAGATCCAAAAAATAGGCCAAACCCTGGAATTTTTTTTGAGAAATCCTGTTCTATACTGCACACTATTTTAAATGAAAAAATTGATTTTATATGTTTTTTATAAACTGTTTAAAACTCTAAATTAAGACTAGTAATCCTATGAAGGTAGCCTAACCTCTGTGCCTGATTTCAGAAGATATTTAACCCAATTATCCATTGAAAAAAATACAAGACACCCCTGTTTCTTATTTTTCTAACCAGTGAAAGTCTGTAAATCAGTTGAAGATTGAAATTGAAAGAAAAATCCAAGAAAATACCATATTATGCCTGTTTTAATCCAAGAACAGCTGCTAAAGTCAAAAAATACTTCTATAAACTGTTTAAACTTATAGAAGTAGCCAGAAAAGCCTAAAAGCAGGGTTTTTGGTAGAAGAAAAAGTTTCGAAATGCCTAAACCTACTCCAACTGCATCTTCCAAGACTGCCATCATTGTAAATCCTCTACAACCCCCAGTTGTAGACATTGAGCACACTCCATTAGAAGATGTTGACTACAAGATAGCATACCCTATTGTAGAATTCAATCTCTTAGAACTTCATAACTGGAGCTTTGAAAAATCTTTAGATAATGTTGAAGAAGTTCAAATTTGGGAATCACACTTGCCCAAATATGTTGTTCCAGTTACTCATTCATGCCCATAGGTCATTAGGTTATGCCATCATTATTATATGCCTGAGAAAAGAGCAATAGTTAATGCCAACAAAGAAGTGCTTTTTACCATTACTGCTAAGTCCATTAACCAAATGTTACAGCTCAAACCTGAACCTCAAGCAATTCCTCTGTCCATTGAAGCACTTACCACACTGTACATTGGCCTTCATTTTCGTAAAAGATTCTAGATCTTCAAAATATTCATGCCTTACATGTGGAAATTCCTCAAATGATTCCTCCATATTCCACTTCAAGATTTCCAGAATGTTCAAGGCATGTTATTTCCATGCTATCCTTCATCATAGGGTACTTTACTGATTAAGATACAGATGAATCCATTTTAGGATTCCTATCTACTTTCACACCAGGACAACCTCCATTTGTTATCTTCAATTATGCTGGGTATATTACTGACAATTTTCATGACCAATTGGTTAATTTTCCAACTGAAGGAGTGTTTAGATACACATCTTTCATTTTCCACATGTTCTTGCATTTTCAAGCAGATAATTTTCCAGTATCCTTACATAAGCTTGACATAGAAGGAAATCCTCTTTCAGTCATTTTTTTACCTCTTTAATCAGAAAGAGTCCACAGAGTTGACCTATGCAGAGTTTTCAGACTTCTTCATCCACCCATTGATAAAAATGTTAATAAATACTGAACAACCAAGGATAAATGATGAGATGAAGAATATTTACAGTTATCAGAGCAGACCAAGACTGTAGATTGGTATTTGTATGAAAAACATACAGAGATTAGAGTTTTTGGATCTAATTTGTTTCCCTACAAATTACCCAAATATGTACCAATGAGGGTTTTTTCCTTGGAATACATCAGACAAATTTTAAATTCTGATTCAATTAACTTTCTAGCAATAAAGAAGAAAACACAGTTTAAGTTAAAGAATCAAATGGGACCATTCATTTGTAATCATAAAGCTGTAGAGATAGAAGCAGCCAAACAATTATTAGAGTACAGATTTGAAGAGAGTTTCTCCTGGAATTATGATCCACAAGGAATCCTAAGTAAAATGAGGGTTAAGTGTAAACTGACACTCTACATTCATGAGAAAAAACTAGAGATTGAGAAGTATGCTAATCAGATTGAGTGGATAGAAAATACTTTAATAGATGCAGTGGAGCAAGGTGATACTAGTCACACTTTACAAATTGCAGACCAAACATAGAAAGTCACCAAGAGAGTCAAAGAAGAAGAAAATTATGTTGTTGAAACCACTACTGAGACTAGGTTCAAGATAAGATATAATAAAAAACCCAAAACAGATCTAGTGGGTAAAGATAAAGTAACTGTTGATGTTGAAGACACAGATGTCCCAGTAACTAATAATGATGCTGCTACAGTCATCAGAAATGAGCCAGTTACAGAGAATCTGAATGAAGAACAGGTTGATAATGCAAATGCATAGCTGATAGAAAAATAATAGAACATGGAAGCATCATCCACACAAACAGCTGAGGAAAATGATCTAGATATCAAGGAAAAGTACAAACAAATTAAGTTAAAGAATGAAGAGATTAAAAATGAAATTTACTCTCAATATCTGAAACAAACACCAATCATTCACAATAGAATTTTATCTGCCTTTTATTACACAAATAAAAAGCTGATCATGTCAGTGTTACAGCCTACAGTGAAGGTTCCAAAGACATTTGCATATTACAAAAAGATTGATCTAGAAGTACAAACAGAAAAAATTCATGCACTTGATCTCTTCATTCTTTAACCTAATCTGTTTGTACTTTTCCCTGATATCTAGATCCTGTACCTCAACTCTCTGTGAGGATGATGCTTCCATGTTATGTTGTTTTTCTATCAACTATGAATTTGCATGATCAACCTGTTCTACATTTAGATTCTCTGTAACTGGCTCAATTCTGATGACTGTAGCAACATCATTATTATTTATTGGGAAATCTGTGTCTTCAACCTCAACAATTACTTTCTCTTTACCCACTGGATCTCTTTTGGGTTTTTTATTATATCTTATCTTGAACCTAGTCTCAGTAATGGTTTCAGCAACATAAGTTTCTTCTTCTCTGACTCTCTTGGTGGCTTTCTCTGTTTGGTCTGCAATTTGTAAAGTGTGACTAGTATCACCTTGCTTTACTGCATCTATTAAAGTATTTTATTTCCACTCAGTCTGATTATCATACTTCTCAATCTCTGGTTTTTTTCATGAATGTAGGGTGTTAGTTTACACTTAAACCTCATTTTACTTAAAATTCCTTGTGGATCATAATTTAAAGAGAAACTCTCTTTAAATATATACTCTAATAACTGTTTGGCTGCTTCTATATTTGCATCTCTATGATTACAAATGAATGGTCCCACTTGATTCTTTAACTTAAAATCTGTTTTCTTCTTTGCTGCTAGAAAGTTAATTGAATCAGAATTTAAAATTTCCCTGATGTATTCCAAGGCAAAAACCCTCATTGGAACATATTTGGGTAATTTTTAGGGCAACAAATTGGATCCCAAAACTCTATTCTCTATGTGTTTTTCATACAAATATCAATCTCCAGTCTCGGTCTGCTCTGATAACTATAAAATCTTCTTCATCTCATCATTTATCCTTGGCTGTTCAGTATTTGTTAACATTTTTATCAATGGGTGGATGAAGAAGTATGAAAACTCTGCATAGGTAAACTCTGTGGACTCTTTTCTGATTAAAGAGGTCCAAAAAATGACTGAAAGAGGATTTAATTCTATGTCAAGCTTCTGTAAGGATACTGGAAATTTATCTACTTGAAAATGCAAGAACACGTGTAAAAGGAAAGATGTGTATCTAAACACTCATTCAGTTGGCAACTTAACCAATTGGTCATGAATATTGTCAGCAATATACCCAGTATAATTGAAGATAACAGATGGAGGTTGTCATGGTGTGAAAGTAGATAGGAAACCTAAAATGGATTCATCTGTATGTTGATCAGTAAAGTACCCTAGGATGAATGATAGCATGTAAATGACATTCCTTGAACATTTTGGAAATCTTGAAGTGGAATATGGAGGATTGATTTGAGGAATTTCCACATGTAAGGGCATGAATATTTGGAATATCTGAAAAATTTTAGGAAAATCAAGGCCAATATACAGTTTGGTAAGTGCTTCAATGGACAAAGGAACTGCTTGAGGATCATGTTTGAGCTGTAACATTTAGTTAAGGGACTCAACAGTAGTGGTAAAAAGAACTTCTTTGTTTTCATTGACTATTGCTCTTTGCTTAGGCATATAATAATGATGGCATAATCTAATGACCTCTGGGAATGAATGAGTAACTAGAACAACATATTTTGGCAAGTGTGATTCCCAAATTTGAACTTCTTCAACATTATCTAAAGACTTTTCAAAGCTCCAGTTATGAAGTTCTAAGAGATTGAATTCTTCAATGGGGTCGCCTATCTTGTAGTCAAAATATGCTAATGGAGTGTGCTCAATGTCTAAAATAGGGGGTTGTAGAGGATTTACAATGATGTCAGTCTTGGAAGATGCAACAGGAGTAGGTTTAGGCATTTTGAAGCTTTTTGGACTACCAAAAACCCTGCTTTTAGGCTTTTCTGGCTACTTCTGTAAGTTTAAACAGTTTACAGAAGTATTTTTTGACTTTAGCAGGTGTTCTTGGATTAAAATAGGCATAATATGGTATTTTCTTGGATTTTTCTTTCAATTTCAATCTTCAACTGATTTATAGACTTTCACTGGTTAGAAAAACAAGAAATAGGAGTTTCTTGTACTTTTTCAATGGATAATTGGGTTAAAAATATTTTGAAATCAGGAACAGAGGTTAGGCTACCTTTAGAGGATTTCTGGTCTTAGTTTATAGTTTTAAAAAATTTATAAAAAACATATAAACTCAATTTTTTCATTTAAAATAGTGCGCAGTATAGAACATGGTTTCTCAAAAATTTTGCCAGGTTTTGGCTTGTTTTTTAGATATTTTAATAGGATTCTTTGGACAAATTTGAACTTCTGGCTGGATTTGTTCTTTATTAAGTTCCTTTCAAATCAATAACAGGCTCAATTTCTCGAGAAATACCTATTATAAGTAGGTACTGGTCTTTTAAAATGGATCTGAGGCTTTATAACAGGTTCTGTGGTATCTTTATGGTATCTGGAGCAATTCAAAGCTTCTCGGCAATCTTTAATGGTAAATGCAAGGCTTTTAACAAGTTCTGGGCACGAAAACACTATAAAATATTCTTTCCTCTAAGTCCGAAAGGCATATATAGTGAATAAGCGCATAAGAAAGGGATAACAGTGTGTTTTCAAGGTTTATTGGGCAAATTAGGGTTAATTTATCCTGCAATAAATGGCAGTCAAATTGGGCAAATAGGCGGTTTTTGGCTACAAAGGGAAGAAACCACAGGTGGCTATCGCACTCATCTGAGGTGGTAAGCGGTTTCAGTTGAATTGGACACAATCCAATGAGAATATGCCATGTAGAGGAGAGAGAAATAGGCGAAACAACCCATTTTGCATAGAAATGAAATGGTTGATATCGCGCAACTTTATTTGCGATATAGGTTTTCCATCGTTGGATTGAGGAAGGCTCATGCGAATGGTTAGGATTTGATCCAGAGGCTGCATCAGGATTGGAGTGGGTGTGGGGTTTTGATATTCGGTGGGATGGGTTTTTAACTTTATAAATAAAACATTTATTAAAGTTAAACCTTAGGCTATACGATAAGTGGGGGGTAATGTTTATATATATTTTAATTAAAACATTTACCAAATGTTTCAACCAATACATTGGCGCGAGTTTTATTATATCGTATAATAGAACATTAACACACGTTTTAATACTATAGTAGCGGGGATTAGTTTTATTGATATGTTAAAGCCTATGGAATAATGGGCGGGATTATTTCATCACGTGGGATATTTAACATAGGTTAAAACTTTAAAATAGTGGGTTTTGGGGTTATTTTAAATGTAAAGGTTTTAATAATATACAAGAGGGTATAGTTTAGGGAATTGATATATAAATTAGAAATTAATATGAAAAAAAAGGGGTAATGTAGGAAATTAATGAAAAATACATGATTTAAAACTAAGTAAAGTGTAAAAGATAGAAAAATAAGCATATTTTGTCCCATCTTTTGTTTTTCACACTTAAACTTAGGATAAAATGCATTTTATGGGGTTTTGAGTGTTTCTAAATGAAGATGAAATTAATAATGTAGGGTTTTTACTTTTACTAAGAAAAAATGAGTTTTTACTTAGGAAAATGGATCATGATTATGGATGAAGGATAAATGTTGATGAAAATGGGTTCTATGTAGGAATTCAATATTTTTAACCAATCAGTTCTTGAGCCTTGGGTCTAGTCCCAACAGAAGTCAGAGAAATGCTCTGAGTCTTTTTAACTGAAGGTTTAGAATACCGAATCATTGTGGGGGAAGGGAAATTAGTAATTTTTGCCCGATGATGCTTTATTATATGCTTGCACAACTGATTTCTACCTTCCCATAATTATTTCTAACGTTTTTACTTCATTTTCATGGGTGTATTTAAGCTTGCAACCCTAAATCCATTTTTCTTTAAAAGCATAAAAACTATATAAGTCTAACTTTATTTCATCCAAGGGCTCAGATTAAACTGCTGAGATCCTCATTTATTCTCTATCTTATCTACTGATTTTTCAAGTTTATATTGTTTGACATATCTTTATTCTCTATCTAAAACATGAAATTCAAAGCATGAAAAGTTAAGATTAAACTGTTTAACTGATCATGGATTATGGTATTTATTGACAATCTACACATAATCATTATTCTTGTAGTAAAAGTAAATAGTAGTGGCATTTTGATTTTCTCACTTTCATGTCTTATTTTATATCTTTTTTCTTTTGGGGTCTATCTTTTTTCTAAGTCCTTTGATATTTCTTTTAGGACTTTTACCCTCTTTTCATTTTTTATTATTTTTCATTTTCAAAATATGAGAAAAAAACTTGCAGAAAGCAAGTTATGTACATATTTACAATACTATCAAAGTCAATTAAAAAATTATGAACCCTATTATTATAGGACCTTAATAGTGGCTCCACATGGGGATGATATCTCATTGTAAGATGTCAAGATCTTTAAGACTAGTAGCCTTTGAATTTTGACTATGATGACCCTGTAAGTATCTTTCTGATCTTTGAAATTATTCATACTTATGATATTTTACCTCTCAAAGCTTAGGGTCTTCTCTCCGGGTTTCAAATTTGTTAGGAAAACATCCAATCCAATCTAAAATATTCAATGTATATGTACAATGATAAAAGTAAATGAAACTAACTATTTGTTATCTAAAAGGAGTAGTAGTGCTTCAACATTCTGCCATTTACTGGTCCATCTAGCATTGTTGATCCATCCATTTCTTTTAGGTAGAAAGCAATGTTACCTCTATAACCATAAATCACATAAGGTCCTCTCCATAGAAAATCAAAATTTCCATGTTTACCTTTGTCTTTTCTTCTTGAATCCCATTTTAACACTTTGTCTCCAATGTAGAAATCATCTTCTTTACTCTTTCTGTCAAAATTTTTCTTTATCTTATCTTGGATAACTTGAGACTTAATATAAACTTCTTCTCTTGTTTTTTACAAGTGAATAGTTTGATTAATCCTTCTTTGTATGTCATTTGTTTCAACTTGTAATTCTTGGATAATCTTCATTACTGGTACACCTTAGGAGGATGGAAAAACAACATCCATTCCATAAACAAGCTGATAAGGGGATGTACCAATAGATTTTTTAGTTGTAAGTCTATATGCCCATAGGGCATTGACTAACTTCTTGTTCCAAGTATTTTTGTTATCTTCCAGAAACTTTTTGATGATGTTTACAAGGCTCTTATTTGAAGATTCAGCTAGATCATTACCTTGAGGGTAATATGCAGTAGAATGGCCTTGGGTAATATGGTATTTATGGCAAAAGTAAATCATTTTCTTAGATTTGAATGCTGTTGCATTGTCAGTAATTATCTTTTTGGAACATCCAAATCTTGAAAGAATGTTACTTTCTAAGAAGGAGATAATGACAGTATCTGTGGCTTGCCTAGAGGGTATGGCTTCAATCCACTTGGTAAAATAGTTAATGGCTGTCAGAATCCACTTGTGTTGGGCTGATGATGGGGGGTGAATTTATCCAATGAAGTCAAGACCCCACTGTTAAAATGACATTTCTGTTGAGATGGTTTTTAAGGGTAGAGGTAACAAATTTTTCTTACCCTCAAATATTTGGCACTTGTGACAGGATGTCACATACTTTTTAACATTTGCAAACAAAGTAGGCCAGTAAACACCAGCTCTCAAGATTTTGTCTGTAATAGTTTTCCAGTATAGATGTCCTCCACGGTCACCTGCATGAAATTATTGTAACACTTTGTCAGCTTCTTCTTTTAACAAACAATTTAATAAAATCCCACTTTGATCTTTCCTAAAAAGTACATTGTCTAAAATACAAAATCTTACTGCCTTAAGTTTTAAGAATCTAGCTTTTGTTCTTGATAAAACAGGAAGAGCTTGTAAGTTTAGTAATACAAATATAATATATGCATACCATGGTGAGTCTGAAAAGGCTTCACTAATCTTTGGAGTCGCCATCTCTTCCTGATCATCTATTTGGGCAATAAAATTTATGTCTAGGGCATGACAATTTGATTCAGCCATGAGTCTGGCTAAACCTTGACCTTTAATCAACTTTGTGGGTTTTATCTCTATGTCATATTCTAAGATTGTGGCAATCCACTTGCCTCTTCTTCCATAAGGACCATCCTGAGTAATAATATCTTTTACTACAACATTTGGGACATAGGCAATGATGTGAGAATAGAGAATGTAAATTCTGAAATCTTTAATGGCCTTTACCAAAGCTAGGGACTATTTTTCCATGATATTGTACTTCAAAGATGCATCTCTAGGTGTTCTGTTAAAGAAATCTATGGGTTGTTCATAAACCTAGTCATTTTTCTACAGTAAAACTGCAACAATGGTGTGCTTTGAAGCAAATGAAAAAATGATGAAATCCTTTTTGAAATCAGGACTTATAAGGACTGGAGTTTTGGTTATGGCCTGTTTGATGGATTCAAAAGATTGTTTGGCCTCAATGGTCCATTTAAGAACTGAATCTTTTTTGAGCATATTATTTAATTCTCTAATTATCTCAATTAAATTAGATATGAATCTTCTTAAAAATTTAATCTTACCTAGAAAGGCTTGTAACTCTTTTATGTTTCTTGGTGGATTAATTTTAAGAATTGCTTCTATTCTTGCAGGATCTATTCTAATTCCTTCCTTAGATATTATGTGTCCTAGTAACTTGCCGCCTTCTAATCCAAATAAGGTTTTATTAGGATTTAATGAGATGCCAGATTTTTTTCATTTTATAAAGACTTGTCTAAGATGATCTAAGTGTTCATAATCAGTCTTAGAAAATACAATTATGTCATCTAAGTAAATTACCAAGAATTCATGAATTTATTTTGCAAAGGATATATCCATAGCTCTTTGAAAGGCTGCCCCTACATTCATTAAACAAAAAGGCATTTTTACATACATAAAAGTGCCCCAAGGAGTAGTAAACGTTGTTTTGGTTTGATCCTCTGGTTGGACTAAAATCTGGTTGTATCCTGAAAATCCATCTAAAAGTGAAATCTTAGAAGAACCAACTACCCTTTGTAAAATGTGATCCATTTTTGGTAAAGGATAATTGTCTTTCAAGGATACTTTGTTTAGATTCCTAAAGTCAACACATAATCTATTCTCTCCTGTCTTCTTTCTGGTTGGAACTAGGTTAGAAACCCAATCAGAATATCTAATTGGTGCAATAATCTGTGCATCGTACATTTTTTTTTACTTCATTTTCTATTAAGGGCATCAAAACAGGGTTGATTCTCCTTAGCTTTTGCTTAAAGGGATTTTGATCTTCTTTTATAGGAATTTTATGTTGAATTATGTTGGTTTCATAGGATTTAAGGTCCTCATAACTCCAAGCGAAACATCTTGGAATTCCTTAAAAAGAGAAATATATTTTTCCTTTTCCTATTGAGGTAAGGCTTTGGAAAGTTTGATCATTTTGGGTTTCAGTTCTGTGCCTATGTTTCATTCCTCAATGTCAGATCTAAGTGGCTCCATTTTGGGTTTTATAGCAACATCATTTGAGTCAAATAAATCTTCTAATGGAGTTAAACCTTTTGGTAAGAAATTATCTTTGAGATTTAATATATCAAATTCTTCATCAATTATCTCATCAATTTCTGCTCTATCTAATTTATCTATATATGATTGATTGAATTTAGTTGGACTAGAAAACTTTAATTTATTTACATCTATATTATTCAAATCAATGTTACTGTCTAAATCTTGATCTATGGTACAATCAGTGTCTATTTTACAGTTTTGAATTCACCTTTAGTATTCATACAATGGTAAATTTGTTGGAATTGTGAGAAAAATTTCCAATATTTGAGGTTGTCTAGAATTATTGGTGTGTGCTTTACTTCTGTAGTATACATATGATTAGGCTGAAAATGTAAATTACAAGTGCTAGCAAAGGTTGCTAAAGAGTGTGCTTGTAAATTTTGCCTTCTTGGTATTGCAGAGAAATTACATTCTAATAAATCGTTAATCAAATCTAGTACAGTCTCTCTATATTGGCCTAATTTAGGATTGTAAACAGAATATTCACCTTTAATTTGTTTTACAATCAACTCTGAATCTCCCATTATTGCTATTCTTTTACCTCCTAAATTTCTGATAATTTGGAGTCCTAAAATGAGGGCTTCATACTTAGCCATATTGTTTGTGCATTTGAAATTCAGTCTGAAAGCATGGCCTTCTACAAGATTTTTCTCTATAGTAGTTATCCATACTCTTGCTCCTACTCCTAACTTGTTTATTGAGCCATCAAAATATAAATGCCATAAAGATTCATGAAATATATTATCATTGTTTTGTGTTTTCTTTTCTTCCCTTAGTTCAGTCTTGATTTCATTATCAGTTTCAAAATTACATAGGATGAATGAATCTAGATTAGTAGGTGTGGTGTAAATTAGGTAATTTATTGACCTTTCAACACTATTCACCATATATTTCATTAATGTTTCCCTATATAAATTCTTAGGTTGATCAAAAACTGATATAATAGCATAAGACATGTACAATTGTAGAGATCCCTGTAACTTTGCTCCACATGAGCGAGATAATAACATTCCATATTTGGGTGGGATATCAACTACTACAATGTCCATAAGTATACACTTACCAGGATATTGAACTAGTATTATACATAAATATTTGATTAATCCTAGGCATTTTACTTTGCTTGAGTCAAATGAAAATAAATCCTTGTAAGGCCTTGTAATGTCTAAGTTCAAGGTTTCCATTATAGCTTTGGGAATTAGATTATGTGAAGCTCCCGAATCTAACATTGTGTTGTGTAAAATTTTATCATGAGTAGTTAAACTGATGTAAAATGGAGGAACTGATCCATCTTGATGCTTTCCATTTATATCTGGGCCAAAAATCAACTCTGGTTGATCATCATTCAAGTTTATAGAGTCTTATCCATCATTTATGTTTAATGTTTCAATGATGGTTGATTTATACAAATCATGTTTTACCAATTCTTTCAAAGGAATTGGTATTTTTAAGTTTGCAATTTCAGTTTGTATATTGAATGAAGTTTGTGATTTACTTATTTGAATTAACTATTCTTTGGTAACTATAGTTTGTGTTGGTTTATCTTGCTTTTCTACAATTATATTTTCACTTTCAGTTTGAGTTTCTTGTGTTTTACTGCTCTTTGTTTTCTTTTCAGGATTGGTTTGTGAAGAAGTAAATCTTTTTTTAGATTTAGAATGGTCAGAAGCTGTTTTTGCAGTGGCACCTTTTAGATCTGCTGATTTTGGATCAACAGTGGATGTTTTAGGATCTAAGTTTGTTGTTTTAGTAGAATTAGATGCTTTTGCAGCAGCAAATTTTTGTGAATCTTTTGTAGCTTGAGAAACTTCGTCTGTTATGTCAACAATCTTAGGGCTTGGTGAAATTTTAGGATTGAAATTTTTTTGGGAAGAACTAGAGTTTTGCTTATTTTCCCTGGGGAGAATTTGCAGAACTTTTATTGTTGAGGCTTCTACTATTTTCTTATTTTCAATTTGTGTTGTTTTCTAGTAGAAGTTTCAGTATTTTTCTTACTCCTAAGGTTATATTTCTTATGGACTTCGTTTATGGAAAAATCATAACCTTGTTTATAATCAAAGGATTCCCCTAAATCTAATCGGAGTTGTTGGAGTTCAAATAACTCTTGATCTTCCTGTGTGAGAAAGATAGTGTTATTATCATCTATTCCCATTAAATTTATGATATCCTCATCATCATCATTGTTGTGAGAACTCTCAACAGAGTTTCCTTGAAATGGGGGTCTTATTGTTTGGTTTGGGACTGATTCTTTTGATTTTCCTGAATTTGTGTTTTTTCTAAAATTGGGATTTCTGATTTGTTGTTGATTATCCCATTGAGGTCTTCTTTCTATGTTGTCTAATATTCCATCATTCTCTCTAAAGTCTTAGCTAACATATCTATTTTTGTTTCTGAATTAGAGACTTCTTCTTTCATGGTTACTCTCCTCTCATTTCTTAATATGGCCTTTTTAGCTAGAATGTTTACTTCTACACCTACAATGTCTGTTTGCATTCTTTCCAAAGTTTCTACATTTCTTTATTTTAACTGATATGCCATGTTAGTGTCAAATCCATCTGGGAATTTGAACAAGACAGTGTCAAGAGTGGGTTTTAGATTTGCAGGAATTGAATTGTAAACACTGTTATATCTAGTGCAGTAGTCTTGTACTGATTCATTGGAAGCTCTTTTCATTGCATCAAATTCAGACAATATTTGTAGGGGGTTTTTCTTCTTTTCCCATTTATTTAAAAATAATCTATGTAAAACAACTAAATCAGCTATACTACTTGCAGTAAGACCTTTGAACCATTTTTTTACTTATCTTGTTAATGTTTGTGCAAAAAACCTCATTTTTACATCTGAATGATCTATCTCATGGAGTTAAAAGTAATCTGTCATTTTGTTTATGTGCTGCTGTGCAGTGTATTGTGTAGTAGCATCAAATTGTGGTATCTTACTTTGGTAATCTTGAGGCATGTCATGAAGTTGTCCTGGAAGAACTAGGGGAGCATACCTGGCAGCCATAGCTTGAATTCTAGCTTGGCTAGGAGGTAAACTAGAAGCGCTTGGGGTTGAACTGGAAGTAGTGGTTGATGAAATTGGATTATAGGATGCTGAACTAGAAAAAGCAGTGGAATAACTAAAAGGTGAAGTGGAGGTACTAGGAAGTGAAACTGGAATATATGAGGAACTAGTAGGAAATGAGAATGATGTGTTTGAAAAAGTGGAAGGTAAACTAGTGGATGAAATGGATGTAGGGGATGAAGGAAATAATATTCTAGGCTGTAAGGGCAGTCTAGAGATAAATGGATCTGTAGAATGTATGGTAGTGGAAACTATAGATGATATAGTGGTATCTAAATGAGGAATACAAGGCTTAGATTTATATGATAACAATTGAGCTAATTCAATGGCTTCATCAATTTCTTTAAGAATAGTAGCATTAATCTCTTCAAGTTTGTCCTGATTTCTAACTTTCTTTAATTTAGAATATGCTATAATATTTTTCTATTTTGTTTCCAAAAATGAAATAAAAACAGGGTATAAAACAACAATACTTAAATTTCTTTCAGATTTTCTCCTAAATAAATAATGTTCAAATTTCAAATCAAACTCTATATATTGTAAACTCACTAATTCTTGTGGTAATGAATTGACTCTTATTAATGAAATTTTAACATCTAAATCTTCTATCTGTTTTTTATTTTTTCCAATTCTGTTCGGGTTGTCCAATATAATAGCAGGTTTAGGATCCGGGTTAGACTTGGTATAGTAAACTTTCCTAGAAGCCAGAATTACAGTATTTTTCAAACAGTCTTAAAGGAAAAAGGATGATAAAAATAATTTCCTTTAAGATATTTTTAACAGATAACACTAGAAAATTTGGCCCAATTTCCGACGACCACTTCGTCGCTATTCCGACACATAGTCGTCGCAAGAGTGACAATTTGAGGCCGGAAAAAACGTGGTTAGCCATTACGTCGCAATTCCAACGCTTTGACAAAGTGTTGCAATACCGACACTTTTTTCAATGTTTCCAAACAACCATCTCTCTTCCGACGTTTTCCAAACTGTCGCTCTTTTGAAGTTTGTAAACTATCGCAATTCCGATGATATGCAGTCCGACATTTTGAACGTCGCTCTTTCAACGTTTGTAAATTGTTGCTCTTCCGACGTTTGTAAACTGTCGCAATTCCGATGATATGTGGTCCGACATTTTCAACGTCGTTCTTCTGACGCTTGTTAATCTGTCGCAATACCGACACTTTCCCAAAGTGTCGCAATACTGACGCTTTGCAGAAGCGTCGCAATACCAACGCCAGGAAGAATTGTCGCAATACCGATGGACATTTAAAAATTAAAAAAAAAAATGCAACGTCGCAAGATCGACGAAAAGGGAAAACGTTCAAGGGGTCGAAAGACCGACGCTTATATGGCGTCAGAAGAGCGATGCTTACAAAGCATTGGTATAATGATGACGGGTTCAATTTAAAAAAAAAAATGAAACTTTAAAACAAGACATAAAATGGTTATAAAACCCATTTAAAATTATTATCCTTCATGTGGAACTTTACCTTCGTTCCCTTGCGGCTTAATCCTCATTAAAAGCTCACATATCAAACGCTTTCCATGTCCAACTTAATGAATCCTAATACTCGGGCTTTATAAATTTGGGTCAACACCCATCATACAATTGCTATATAATTGGAAGAAGAACAATTGCTGTGTTAAATCTCCTGTATCCCTCTCTATCTGTGGTTGAACGCAAGTCTCCGTGATTCATGTGAATGTGTGAACTTGGTATATAACCCCTATAGAAGGCCGAGTGTGAGTTGTAGCGGTCCTCAGTCCAAGTGAGGATATTAAAACCTTGTATAAGGCGTTGAGTTCTGTGTTCGAACAAAGCTTCATAGGAGTGAAACCCTGTCATGCTTCGGTTGCCAAGGAACTTTGAAACTTTGTTGAAGGCGGCAAACCCTGCCTGCTACAAAAATTAACGTGGTTTATTGTTAGCGAAGAGATATTGTGGAGGCTTGAACCCAGAGTTAATAAGGTAGATGTTATACAAAGAAACACGTTAACGGTGGTAAGACATCGGTCGAGCATTGTTCCAATCCGGGAGTGGATTTTGGAAACCATTACCGCTCACGTCGCGCTGCCTTTGGGCCGGAGCGAAACCATTCAAAAGAAACATGATCCTATTATACGTTGCCATGTCTCTGGGGTAATACCACCCCCATCACGTGTTTTTTACGTGTTAAGGTCCAATGGGCAAAATAACGCGATATTGTTGTGCGTCGTCCGATCTGGAGGCCAAGAGATTCGACGAATATCGCACGTTCAATAGCACAGAAGTTAACTCCAGGTAAAGACCAACGGTTTTGTGTTAATTCAACATTTATTTAATTACGTTGGACATGTGGGGCCCGTGAACCACCATGTAACATAATGTTGTGCTAATGTATAATCATGGTTGAATGTCATGAATGCGGGTGTATATAATTAAAACGTTGGACGCTTTTTGTAGTATTAAGGGCTAAGGTTGGAAATATGAATGTGACTTATTATATTTTGCCTTAGAGGGTTGGTTAAAGAGCTTTGACTGTCGAGCTAATACATTCGATATTTATATAAAGGAAAGGCTCCAATTATGATATGAGCGCTGCATTAAAAAGGGCCCAGATTTAATACAAAGTATATGTATATATATGGATTATGCACGCTGAATTTAAACTACCAAAGGGCTTATGTATTCGGGGTGAGTATAAGACTTAATTAAAGTATTCATTTATCAATTTCTATGAAATTGATAGATAAATTTGACAAAGGAATAAGGGAGACTTCCTTAGTTGAATAGAAGCATATATTAAGTGAAATTTTCGACAGAGAGAGAGACCAGCTCTCCTTAGTGCTCGAATTCATAATTTTGCTGTCACTCACTAAGTAAGCATATCACATAGTGGGATTTGAACCCAACTTAAGCAAGGGAGGAAACAACATTCCCTATCAGCCACTCAAACTACACCTAATTGGCAACAAAAATTGTCACTTAATTTCGGTTAAGCCGTGACTGAGCACAAAGGATAACCAACTTTGGGTGAATACAAAATACCAAAAAAATTCGTTTTATTTTCATATTTTAAGAAACCAAAATTGTTGGATCCACTTATGAATCATGATGCTTGGGATTCGTTTCATGGATGAGGGATCTGTCTCGATCTACACAGTAGACAAGTATGAAACATATCTCAGGCAAATCCTAGTGGATCAGGATCCAATCTGGGATCCATCCCTCAGGACTAACAGATCCAGTAACACAACTTTAAGTGTTATTCAGTTGTTGAGGCAAATATACAATGACTATCAATGCCACCATAACTGTAATATGTTCATGCACTTCAACCATGTAGGAGGCAATGGGAAGGAACTAGGGATGATTATACAATCGAATTGGACAAGGTTGATCCAAGTAATAATTAGATACTCAACATTAAGAAGCCAACCTTCTCAAATGAGGCCAGACAGAATTGGAATCGAAATTAATAGCACCATTGGAGAAAGATGTGTTGAGATTCTTGTTTATGAGCTCTCAACCCAATAGTAATTTTCCTATGCTTCATGACTCAAACACTAATGACATAGCCTATGGTCCATCATTCATAGTTCTTGACATTTGATGAGATTTACCAATTTGCTGAGTTGATTATCCATTTTCACTTTGCCTCAACCCGTTTCACATTTTTCGCCTCCCTTACTCATATACTCCATGGGATTTGAACATGGATCTCATCCATGAAAACCCAAGATCTCTACCATTAATCCTAACCCATGTTGAGGGCACTGAAATTTCAGCTCACCTATTGGAAAGGATTCAAATTCCACACAAGCTAATTATTCTTTGTTCAAACTTAATATTTGGTAAATTTTAATTTCAATAAATGCAAAGCAACTTATCTTAATTTAAGTTTTCAATTTCTCGAGTTGTAGCCGGGCTTAATGTAAGTTGTTCAATATAAATTTAAACATCAATGTAAACTAATGCAAAACGTATACCTTTTTTTAGAAAAAGAGATTCATTCAGAAAATACATCTTAAGCATAGCATTTTGATATTTATTGTACCAGATTCCTTCAATGGCTCTACCAAGTAATGAGGAAGTCAATTGTCGTGCAAGTCCCTGGCCTTGTTGGAGGATTAATCCGTTTTGCGGACAAGACCGATCTCCCTAGTACTAAAAGTATCTAGCAACAAACAACCAAATAGACTAATGTTTCTCTAAGCATATACGATCTATGAAAAGCTCTATAGAGGTGTTAAGGACTTACTATTTTCCAGTGCTTGTTTGAAGTCGTTGTTGTCCTTCGCGCGCTTGAAGGAGTTTTCCTCGTAAACCTTCAGTCACAAACAAGCAAAATATTACATAGCACCTGTATAGAAATCATCATAAACCATGCTTATCATAGTGATCAAGGAATCTATGAAATAAACCATTGATTGAAAGCTTATTGAGAAAAATGAGTATATTTGTATTAATTTCAAAAGAAGAAAATCCTTACAACCCGAGCCTTGATGTTGCACAGGACTTTCCGGGGTCCGAAGCAGGAATCTCCTTTACTTTGATAAGCTCTGCACTCCTCCAACCAAGACGAATAGAGGTATGTAATATTTCCTCACAAAATTCTTAATTAACTGAGTCTGAATCTCAACAACACTTAACTTCAAATATTCTAAAGCTTCAACTCCCTTTGAGGCTACCCAATGCCTCTTTTTATAGTGGAATAGAGGAGGTTTTCTGTTCCAACTATGAAGGGATTGAATCCTCCTTCAAAGGGATAAGCTCCTCACATCAAGGGGTTAGCTCCATAAGGTAAGGGATACATGCACCTCATAAGAGCGGTTCTATCACCGCAAGATATTTTCTGGAAGCTTCTAGAATTCACTTTTAATGAGCTTTTTGGAAATTACTTGCACCTTTTTGATCTTACAAGGGTCCACACTTTTAACACAGATGAAGTGCGTTTAGGTATGCAGGATAGCTGAACAGTGGGTGTGGGACCGCAGGCAAGATAGCGAGAAAGTGCGACACCAAAGTTTAGGAGACTTTTAGGAACTTTTCTCTGATTTTCAAGGCTTGACATGAGGAACTGATATGTTAGACTTGAAAAGGGAGAAGTATGAGTAATAATGAGCTCATACACGTAGCAGAATGTCAGGATGACAATTTTCAGTGTAACAGATTTCCCCCTAAAGTGCAAAGTCTAGAATGGATGATGCTGAAGTTTGTCATATATGAACAGTGTAGTAATTTATCATTTCAAGGATCATCCTGTGGTCACCCCAGTCGGAACCTGTAAAAACATTCAATGCAAAATATATATATATCATCGCTGAGGTAGGCATTCCAATACTCAGATCAAAACTAACTAAAGACTAATTCAAACTGTTTTGATACAGGAATGATTTTGAGTACATCACAGTATAGACATGCGTAGACACAGTATGGACGCAGCCATCTGTTTGTAAATAGTCTACTATAAGATAAAAAAATTCCTCGCAGCCTGAATGGTAGAAACTAGATCCAGGGTCTTGATTTCCGCATCTCGAACTAGTACGATTCTATCCATGTGAATAAATGTGTCGAAGTCGAACATGGTAGAAACCACTTGATTACCAGTCAATGATGTAAACTGTTAACAAGTGTGAGAGTAACCACCAGTAATGTCAATGGCTCTCAAAGTACCTAGTACAATCCATGAAATGTGAATGAATGAGCTGAAGTCGAACATGTCACGGAATCATTCGATCGAAGGTCAATGATGCAACCTGTCGTCGAAGGTGAGAAACCTGCCATTGAGGCATGCAGATTTCAAGGTACTGACAATTTTTGGATCAACTTCCTAGATAATGTGCTGATGTCGATAGAAAGTGATCTGTCGTAGGCAAGCCCACAACACGAAATCATAGATCAAGTTTTGAAAATATATTGGCAAGGACTGACTCAGGGATGGTAAAAAATGGATGACAGATATTTTGCAGATGAATGGTTTTATTTGAACTGTTCTCTTGGACACATAACGACACTGCAGATGGCTTGGTGACAATTGACCCAAAGCTAATATCCAGAAACCGGCTGAAAACTTTTCAATGTGGTTTGATTAACTGTTAGGCAAAGGATTTCCCAACCCAGGTGAATATAAGTGTCGTGTCCAAGAGTGGTCGACTGAGTTTTCGGATAATTCTAAAATACAACAAATATGCCCATTTTTTTCTCTTTTCCCCCACCATTTCTGGCAAGTACCTCTTTATTTTTGACAAGCTTGAGGAGGATAACATTTGCTTGGTTATAAGCTCATCCTTCGGATGAGTCCAACTTAGTTTAAAATTCGAACCCTAAGAAGGAGTGGTTCGTTTCTGTTGAAAATTAAACAGGTCCTTTACTGTTAAGTTTTAACGAGTCCAGTATAGGAGAAACTCGGTGTTTTTCAATTTTAGGGAGTCAGAAGAAAAACTTAAGAAAACTCCATGGGTGTACTTTTTCGTAAATTTAGTCTCTCGAGCTCGAAAAAGGATAAAATAATGCAGGAGAGAACTCTATTGACCGTAATTAGTCAACGTATACCTTTTTCGTAAATAGTCCATTTCAGTCCGTAAAAGGGGTAAACTTATACTGAAGGGACAATCATTCATTTATTTTAACGACTTCGAATAATCAAGTACTAGACAATCTTTTCATGTTTAGAGAGTCTGAAAAGGGCTTAAAAGAGAACTTCAATGTTTCGATTTTTCTTAAAATTTTGAAAGAGTCCGAAAAAGTGATAAAAGTATGCTCTTTGTTGAAAAATGGTCAATTCTCCTGATAAATCCAATTTTTGCACAAAAAATTGAAACATTACATATACCTGTTTAAAATAAGTAAAAATGCTTTCAAAATTCCCTTTTTAAAGTGAAAAATAAATAAATTAAAAATTCATCTATTCGAAAAAACTTATAAAAAGGACTTTTTCAACTTCATTTTTATCGTTCAAGTTCAGAGTGAAAAGTAGAAGCTTTTGGGTAAAAAGTTCCTGTGAAGATTCTGGAAGACCCGTCCGACGAAATCGAGAACCGTCAGTCCCAGGTAATCCACGACCTCTTAATATTGCTTTTCACATGTTTACAATTCTTTTTAGGCTTTAGTTTTCATTTTTTAAGGGAGAAATATGTTTAAGAAATTACCCGCGGGGGTCCGCAGGCACAACACACATGACCTGTGGACCCCGACCTTTTTCTATAGAGAAAAAATTCGTGGGTCCTCACTTTTAATATAGAATGCGTGCGTTCCTACGCACTGTGTATGAAGGAAAAGTGCGGTCCCCGCGCAATTGAATTTCAAAATCAAATTTTCCATTTCCCGCCCAAAAATTTTCAAATTAGATTGTTCTAACTTATATTTTTATGCATTGTAGGATTAGCAAGATGTTGATTTGGAGAGAACGTGAGCATGAGGATGTGGATGATGCCGCGATGCTCCATTTCCCCACAATGCAGGATTTAAGAGCATGTGGTTTGTATAAATTTTGGGCCATTCAAGGCATGAGGGCACAGGTAGACCTCCTGACATGGCTGGTAAACAGGTGGAACGTGCAGGACTAGTGTTTCATTATTGGCGGCCACCGACTCGAAATCGAGCTGGAGGATATTTATTTTCTGACTGGTTTGTCCAAGAGGGGCGAACAACTTTCCTTTTTTGGGACTAGGCCAGGTGGCCAAACTGTCGCTAGTCTTCGACAAGAGTTCTGTAATGATGAAGCAGACCCCAGGGACAAACATATTGATATAAAAACTATCATCCATCCTGAGCTGAAAGTGATTGCATTTACTGTTACCAGACTGTGTGGGAGTGCCGCACTGCATGTGGCTACCGGTTCCCAGATGCGTATTGCTGTAGACTGTTTCGGAGGCACCATTTTCAACTGGTGCGAAGCCGTGTTGGCCAATGTAAAAGGCCAACTGACTAGAAAGAAAAATGGCAAACTAAATAACTTTGGATATGGATCCATCGTGGTCACTTTTTCTCTAGAGAGGGTACCCATTCTAGCTCCGCAAAGTATTCCTGTTGATGCTGGTCGACCCCGAGAACCTAGGATGGTTCGTTGGGTTGCATTGATGGCCCGTCACGGTATTGAGGGCGCTAAGATTGTTCGATTTCCTCCTTCGTATTTTCGTTGGTTGGACCGCCAAATTTTTGTCATCGAGGACTTTCCGTATGCCAGGATAGACTTCCGCGGTGACCGGGAGATGACTCTCCCAGCCTGGGAACAATGGGATGAATCAGGTAAAAACATTTTCAACAAATTCTAAATTCTAATTTTTATTTTTTGATCACCCTATCAATTAATAACCAAAAAGTTTTTATGAATGCAGATGTGGGTCCACGGTGACCAGCCCATCTCCAGCCTTATGACAGAAGACAACCAGTTGCAGCCGCACCAGCCCCAGTAGGCCAATCAGCGGAAATTTTGTCTGATTTAAAGCATCATCTAGAGCGTCTGACTCTAGATATTCCAGAGACGGACATAGATGAGATCCCACTTAGATTGCAGAGATACGTGATTGGTGTTCCAGGACCTTTTAGGAGGTTCTTGTTTAGGGTGGCTCGGGCAGTGGTTTCTTATCGTGATCACCATCAGTGATGGGATGATCATGTTGTAGAATCATATTTTTGAATTTTTGTGTTACCATTTTGTCGATCATAAGGTGTTTCCAACCTATGATCGAAGACGATGTATATTTTTGAAAACATTCTATGCTATGATATATCACTATTTACCAGCTATCTGTATACATATTATGGATGTTGTTTGTTTTACTGCTTTGATCATTGCAAATGTTGATTTATCATACTAGAAGAAATTGCGTCTGCTAACGTATTTAAATGTCTTGGAATATGTTGATATTAAATGTAATCGAATTCACGTTCCAAGAGACAAACTCTTAAAAATAACCGTAATAACACTGGATTTCTAATGGCATAAACTTGGTTCAATTGTAATACAACAAGTTCAAAATCCAACCTAACAATCAAACTCCGAATTCCAAATGATATGGATTTAGATAATAAATCAATCACTGCACTATAATCGGCAATGTTATTCGTTGTTTGACCAAGGCTTACCCCATGCATGGATACTAACTCATCCGAGGGCGAATAGATAACCCAAGTTGCGGAAGAAATGTTCCGTGTACTATGACAAGCACCATCAGCAAAACCAATGTAGGTTTGAAGAGACGTCGACATCTACAATATCAAGAGTAGAACTCAGATAAGTAGGAATAGTGATAAAACACACTTCTAACTAAGCATGCTTTTCTAATATAAAACACACCAGCAGTAAAGAAATCTAATCTAATAAAAAATCTCCATACCAAGTTAAGCATAGTATCGCTTCAGATAAAGTCCATTTCTGGGTTTATCCAAAGGGACACCGTCGAAATCTATCAGCTCATATGCCCCTTTAGCTAGCTTTCGCTTGACAATAAAAAGGCCATGCCACATGGGCACGAATTTCCCATCTCCTAGCTTATCATTGGCTTGATCATAAACTAAGACTAGGTCTCCTTCTGAAAAATTTCGAGGGGTAACACTTCTGTCGTACTGAGCTTTTATTTGTTTAACATGAGCCTCGTTTTCTATTATGACATTTCGTCGATTCTCATCTAGCTGAGCTAAGTACAGGAAACGTTTCTCCTCCTCAGACGTAGCTGGGAGTAATTCTATGGCTAATTTCAGTGACGAAATTTCGCATTCAATCGACAACACAGCTTCCAAACCGTAAACGAGTTGAAAGGGTGTGAAACCAGTTGATGTTTTTACTGAGGTTCGATATGCCCAAAGTGCTAAAAATAACATGTAATGCCAATTTGTTTTGTGAATACCAATAATTTGTCTAATCATGGTGACTAAAAATTTATTTATGGCTTCGACCAGACCATTGGCTTGTGGATAATACGGAGTGGAACTATCGTGACGCAGGCCAATTTGATTTGTCAGCTCAGTCATCATGACATTGCGAAAATGACTTCCATGATCTATAATAATGGCTTGAGGAACACTGAACCTAGTAATTATGTGATTAAATACGAAATTTGCAGCAGTCTTGCCGTTAGCCGAAAATGTAGGCATCGCTTCGGCCCACTTAGTAAAATAATCTACTGCTAAGATAATGTATGCATGCCCCCCGGCCAAGTGAGGATTACATGTAATAAAATCGATACCCTATTTCGCGAAAGGATCAACAACAATTATGGGATGAAGAGGAGCAGGTGGTGCGCTCATCTTACGATCAAAAAGTTGACAATTGTGGCATTTCCGGACTGCATAAATACAATCTTTGAATAATGGCGACCAGAAATAACCAGTGCGCAATATCTTTTGGGTTGTGGCATACCCAGACATATGACCTCCACATGCTCCAGAATGGAAATCATTTAACACCTTTTCAGCTTCTTCATGAACAAGACAACGTCTGAAAACAGAATCTGCTCCACGAAGATAGAGTATTTCACCAATAATATTATACTGTTGGGATTGGAAGCATATTTTCCGTCGCTGAGATTGTGATATTTCAGGCCGAAAAGATTGGGTTTGAAGATAAACAATAATATCTCCATACCATAGATCTAGCGTACTGATAAGAAACAGAGATTCGTCCACAATGGGCTCTTTTGCCACAGTTTCAGTATCAGTAGAGGGAAAATCACACATCAGTTCCGCAAATACCAAAGATTTCTTTGCCTTGGATTTCTCAAACTCCAAGTCAAAGTCCTGCAGGATGACTATCCATTTGGAATACTTGCCCCCTAGCAATTGTTTGGTTAAAATATACATCATAGGGTTGCAATCAGAAATTACTGTGGTTTTACGTAACAAGATGTAGTGTCTAAATCACTGGACATCTTGGACAGCTGCCAATGCCAATTTCTCCACATGTGTGTATTTGATCTAGGTCGGATGCAGTTCCGACTAAGATAGTAAATCACATGTTCAGTGTGAGGTTCGTCTTCCTGAACTAACACCATCCCAATGGTGGAATGAGAAGCAGCGAGGTACAAAATGTAATCCTGGTTGTAGTTGGGAGGATGCAATAACGGTGCATGGGTCAATGCGTGTTTAAGTGCATCGAAAGATCGATCAACGATCTCGTCCCAAAATAATGGAATGTTCTGTTTCAACAACCAGGTGAAACCCTTTGTAAGCTCAGCATAGTTAGGAATGAACCGACGTAAACAGTTTGCTTTCCCCTGCAAACTTTGGAGTTGGCGTAAAGTCGAAGGAGGAGGTAATTTAACAATAGCTTCGACCTTCGACAGATCGATGTGAATGCCTGATTTCGAAACAACAAAGCCCAGTAAACGCCCTGAATCTACACAAAAAACACATTTGTGTGGATTCAGCCTAATCTTATAATGTCGACACCTCATAAAGATAGCTCGTAAGTTTGTGAAATGGTCAGCCCTGCGTGATGAATGAGCAGGTAAATCATCAAGATACGGCTGCACAATGTGCTTAATGTCATGAAACGCATAAGACATTTCCCTTTGAAAAGTTTCTCCAACATTCTTCAATCCAAAGGGTAGTTTGCGATAAGAAAATGTCCCCCATGGAAAAATAAAAGATGTTTTTGGCTGATCAGCAGGGAGTATGTTTATTTGATTATACCCGGAAAAGCCATCCATAAAGGAAAAAATTTCGCTACCAGCACAATCATCGATTATCTGATCGATATAGGGAGTTGGATAATTGTCTTTGGGAAAAGCTCGATTAATATCCCTATAATCGATACATACTCGTATCGTTCCTTGTTTTTTAGTCACAGGAACAATATTTGATACCCAATCCGTCAAGGGAATTGGATAAATAAAACCCGCACGAAGTAATTTTTCAACTTCTGCTTTGATAGCAACAGCTTTTCTAGGATGTATTTGACGTAAACGTTGACGAACAGGTTTGGCATCCGGGTAAGTCTTGATTTCATGTATATCTTTTGACGGATCAATTCCTGGCATTTCTTCATAAGACCAGGCAAACACATCACCGAATTCTTGAAATAGGGCTTTATAAGCTTTAATTTCATCTTCAATATAGCAAGCACCTAGATGAATGTTTTCAATTATTCCTGGTTTTACCGAAATGTCAATTGGAACCGTTTGAGAAATATTTTCCAAAATTAACTCAGAATCAGGATTTTGCAATGGATTCTAGGGTTCTTTTACATATTCAGCAGTAAAAATTGAAGCAAAATCATCTTCAAAATGATCCGGTTTAGGTAAAAACGAAGATCGATGATGTAGATCTTCCCATGGTAAATCATCAACAGACAAAAATTCATGAATCTGCTCATCAGTGTGAACAATATCCGAAAATGTCGTTGTGGTTGAACTGGATATAGAAAGTGATTCCTCAGGGATCCCATTCATTGGATTAATTCCGGTTGAAGAGGTGTCAGAAAGTGACTGTACGACCTGGTATGCAAGTTCAAATGGACTCAAAGGTATCATGCCATCAATTGAATCTAACTCGGAATCAGAAGGTATGATCCAAGGATCATCAAACATAATAGTATTTGACGAAATCATGTGAATAGTTGCAACAGCAGGCGATACATTAGGAGGAGGAAAGGCAAAAGTTCCTAGTAAACTAGAATCTTTAACTAATCCTACTCCAACATCCTTATAAGGGATAGTCGCTTTACCATCGTGCTGGATTGTTTCTGTAGAGGCTGGGTCGGAAGAGAAATAAGTTAACTGATCTATTGTGATGATCTTTCCTTGATATGGAAATTTTATGAGTCAAAAGACCGAAGAAACAACAGCAGTCATTGCATAAGACCAACTGCGACCTAGAAGAAGGTTGTAATCTAGAGGGGCATCAACCACTTCCACATCTAGATTTACGGTTTTACCTTCGACCCCTATGGTTAAATCCTGCAAAATACCAAAAGGGTGGAAACCTCGACCATAAAAAGCCTTAAGAATCGTCGAAGATTGGTTAAGTGTAGAAGAACCAAGCGATTTCCAACACTGAATCGACATAATAAACGTTGAAGCTCCCTCATCAATCACAGTCCGATAGATCGGTCTTTTTTTGACTAACACTGGTGTCTGGAAAGCCATTTGATGAGGTAGACGAGGTGTACTATTTTCTGAATCAAAGATTATAAGATTAGAATCCTGAACATCTACAGATCCTATAGCAGACAAAAGCAATTTACGCTGTGCTGGGCATGATTGCAGCACTTCCAAAGCCGACATTGCTAAAGGGGAAATAACTAAGTCTTCAACAATGTTGTAATTATGAGCAGCTCTCGCATGTGGATAATAAGCTGATTTATGAAGAACACCTTTATCAGGAGGTTTGATTATTAAGTCTGGATTTTTTTTCTCGATCTGTAGTGGACCAGAAACAAGAGGAGGTGTAGTTGGTGCATTTGCATTAGAATATTTTGCTTCTTTCCCATCAACAAGATTCTTAGTACCATAATCTTGCGATCACGTCGCAATCCTTACATGAGACATCATCAAAATAGGTTCTTCTGAAGCAGATGAAGTGGAACCAACCATATTGCTATCTTGAGTTGGAAAAGGATCCTTCAAGACAACAGATTGTTGTGAACCTTTAACGAATTTTTCAACCTCTGCACGATGTGGACATTCCTTAGTGAAGTGATCCTTGTCACAAATGTAACAAGGGTAATGAGGTTTGCGCTTTTCGTCATTGGATTCATTTTTATCAGTTTTCTCTTTCGAATTTTTCTTGTTTTTACTCTTCCCTTTCTTTTTACCACCGGATTTAGATTTAGCAGTAGATGTCTCTACGACATGAATGTCAGTAGAAATTTCGGGGGAAGATTCTCCTTTCGGGGAATCTGGTAAGGTTATAATAGGAGAAGAATTATTTGAAGATTTCTTCTTACTTTTAGTATTAACTGTACCAATCATGCCATCAGCAGCATGAGACCCTGAAGGAGCAACAACTATCTGACCTTGTTTTGGAAGGTCAGGGATTTTTTCGTGTAAAGTATCTGACTGCGTGTAAACGAGGTCAAGGTACTGAGATTGAGAAATCACTTGATCTTCAGTAACAACAGCGGCCTTAGCTACATCTTCAGTGATCTTGGGTAACAATGATTTAAAGAACCATTCTGCCAAAATTTGATCCGGAATATAAACTTTCACCAAACGCCTTCTACGTCGCCATTCATGAATATGATCAGAAATATACGTAGACGTAGATTGCTTAAGTGAAGTTAACAATTCCGTGCCATTGTCGTATTTGACAGGAAACTGAAAGTGAGTCAAGAAGGCAGTTGCTAACTGACTGAAATTATGAAACGAGCCTCGTGGTAACTCAATGTACCATTTGGCTACAAGACCAATAAGAGTTCTTTGGAAAAGACGTAAGCGAATCGAATCATCAATAATTGAATTAGACGCACACCAGAGGTGATAAGTCATGACGTGATTTGATGGATCCTCTCCTGACTTACCTTCGAATTTCAGTATATCACTGGGCAACTTATGTGGCATTGGCAGCCAATACAGATAATATAAAATCAAATCATTCGTAAGGCGCGTCAAATTAGGTAAATCCAAAGTTGCAATAAATGGTAACTGACGGTTAGGGTCACGAAAACCTTGAGTAGCCAAAGCAGTTCCAGGAGGTGGATACCCAGGATAAATGGGAATTGGATTTGCGTTAGGAATTGTGTAACCTCCTGGAAAACCAGGATTAACCGGACCAAACTAGGGTTTTTGAGGCTGCTGATAAGTGTAGCCAGGGTACGGTTGATATTGATAATTTGGATTTTATGAACTGGGACCGAATTGAGGATATCCCTGGTACGATTGATACGTGAATTGCGGTTGACTTGTGACAACTGTACTCATACCGGCTTGTCCTCTAGGAATCTGAACCGAAGTCTGAACGAAAGGCCCTGACTGGGGTACAGAGACTTGAGGGATTTGCACGGATGCAGTGATAGACAAACTCGGCGTTACAGATACTCCAGAAATAGGTGTTACAGGTTGGACAGACGCAACAGTAGTTGCAACAGTTTGAGGCGGAGTTTGAGGTGTACTAGGCGCAGACTGCTGGACATAACTAGGTGTAGGAGTTTGAATAGTAGGCTGGACAGGTTGCTGGGTTGGACCAGAAACTAAAGGCTGTCCAGGTTGAAAAGGTAACTGCACATTAGGCTGCATAGGCTGTTGATATTGGGATGGATCCCACACCATATTCATTCCGGGGTATTGTCCCGCAGAAGGTTGAACATAAGGACCATAACCTGGTTGAACGTAGGGTTGATAAGTAAGTGGTAAATTTCCGGCTCCTTGAAGAGATGACTGACCAGAAGGCTTTTGGTAACCTTGAATTGGGTACTGACCTTGAGGTTGATAACCCTGAGGCGCGTACTGAAGCTGGGGTTGATAAGGACCCTGAGGAGCATATTGATCTTGGGGTTGACCCTGGGGTGTGTACTGTCCTTGGGGTTGATAGCCCTGAGGTATGTACTGCCCTTGGGGTTGTCCCCCAAAATAATATGATTCCACAGTTTGTCCTGGGAAAAAGCAACCTTGAGGTTGACCCCCAGGCGGTAATTGACTTCCTGAAGGTTGTCCCCCAGGTGGTAACTGACTACCTTGAGGTTGCCCCCCAGGCGGTAACTGATTTCCCTGAGATTTCCCTCCAGGCGGTACCTGACTGCCTTGAGGTTGCGGATTCGAAATATTACCAGACATCATAAAAAATTTCCCTTCGTTCGACGTTTCAGTTTTAATTCCACTTAAACCAGATGATAACACGCTTTCAATCAGTTGAGGATCTGCCCCCGAGAAAGTACCAGACAGAGCCTGATATCCCGAAGGAACATAAGGACCACCATGTAAAAATGATTCTGGTGTCTGGGAAAACATGGATGATTCTCTTGCCATAATGGATGACAGATAATAACCTCTGGGTGTTGGATGAAATGGAACTCGAGGTGGAGAAAAAGCAAGACCCAGATTCTCTAAACAATTCGTTAAAGATAAGTACCAAGCAGTAGTTCGAATAGGGCTGTAGAAAATTGATTCACGCTCCCTAAGATTTAACGATTGAGGGGAATTGGGAAGAGATAACTCTTCGTCTGGATTAGTGAGTTCTTCAATAGAAATTAGTCCAGATGGAAGATCATCAGTGACAATATTGATTACCCTAGGTGAACCAAGATCACTGGAAGTTGGTGAAATAAATCCCGAAGATGTTTCCAAAACAGAAGGTTCAGTTTCAGGTTTAGAGATTTCAGGTTCGTCAGCCCATTCACTGGTAGGAGAAATACTACCAGTAACTTCAGAAACTGAAATCGGCTCTTGAATGTGTTCTGTTATGGGTGTTTGATAATCAGGATGAACCACTATGGATGAAGTTCCAACTTCTGTTGATTTAATCCTACTGCTACTAGATGATACCAGAGCACGAAGCCCTTCAAGCTGACTTGGTGAATATTCAGGGGGTTTCCCTTGTAGTCTCCGGGATTGTCTTGGCAATTCCGCCATGATTAAATATTTGACTAATCACACGCAAACAAAGAAAATTTCAATGAAAACACCTAAGGCCTCTAAAAAACAAAGAGCCGAATCACACGCTTAAAAATCTAGGAGTTCAAACCACACACAAACAATAACTTCCCGTACTAAAAACACTAGTTGGTGATGAAATCCAACTTAGTAGAAATTTAATACAGAAAGGGCGGTTGGAACAGTTACCCCGACAACCTGCTTAAAGAAACAGACTGGCACATGTTTCCTCACAAAACCATCTCGTGTGAAGATAACCCCCCAGAGAGTCCAAGTGAGTTTAGTCGACGTCTGCTCCAGGTACAGTGAGATCTTTCCTTCACCACCACCTTAGGAAATAATCTTAAGTTTGTGGATACTAAGTTTACCAATAGTAACAAATATAACTGGGGGAACAGTCTACGATCCGATTTAACGCGCAAGGGCAGAGTAAAAAAGCTCAATCCCCTTGAAGGTTCCTTGACATGGTTAATCCGAGGTTTATCGACAAGTGACCCCAGGCTCCTTGACAATGGTTAATCCGAGGTTTACCGTTTGTAATACGCGCAAAATCTTCTATCTTCCCCAATGAAACATAATTGATTGTCTCAAAGGTTTGGACATGATCTCGTGATTGACTTCCTTAAGAGAAGCTTCCCAGATTATACAAATTACGATTGGGTTTATTTCCTACCGCAAGATTTGTCTACTTGTTTGTTTTACTACCTTGGAGAGTTAATTACTCCCTACTCCAAGATACTAGCCTAAGCTATGTTGGTGATAAGAGCCCTAGAAAATAAAAAGATTACTAGATGAATTTTAATTAAGCGTTACTTTTAAGAGTTGTTTCTTAAGTCAATGGGTGCGGAAGTGAAACTCTGATGGTGTGAAAACTTGACTTCCAAAAACACTAAAAATGCACCTAAAAATGATAATCAGATCATTTCCTTTCAATGAAATTCTAATTAAGGAAAAGTTGGAGAATGCAATTCTTTTAATGAACAATTCCTTCTTTAAACATTAAGAGCAATTGAAAGAAAATATTTTTGTCTTTTCAGCAATAACTCAAAAATGAAACAAACTATTAAAGCTCATAAGAAAATCCTTTCACTTTCAAAAACTTGAAGCTACTAAACAAGTTTTCTTCAAAAGAGATCTACAAAATTCTATGAAAAACACTCAAAAATATCAAACTAATTCTGAGACCTAGAAATTTTAATAATCTAATTGAATTAAAGCTTTAAGAAATTTTTGTTTTTTTTTCTTTGAAGAAGGTTTTACTTAGCTATTCAGCAAACTAAGGATCTATTCATTCAGAATAAAAAACAGAGCAAAAACAATCAATTATGCTTTAAAAAAAAATGAAATTCAAAAACCAATAACAAAGTTTCTTTTCGAAGGTTTGCAAAGAAACAAGTAACTCTATTTCTTAATAGAGGATGACTTCACAATCAGGCCAGATTCAGAAAAACACAAAATACCAATGTAATCTCAGGTATTTTAAACAGTCAATGCTTTGAATCGCTACAAAGAGCAAGTGAAAGACAATCCACAACACAAAACTTCTAGAAAAGCATCAAAACACCAATACTGCTAAGATTCATTCACATAAAGCTTTTGACAGAAAAAATCATCAATCTGGGCAGAAACCCAAAAATCTAAATCACAATAAAGATAAACTAAAGAAAGAAATCCAAAGTTTTTCAAAATTTTAACAGGGTCCGCAGGCTTGCAGAAGTAACAGGTGGGTACCGCACTGTTTACTAAAGAAAAAATGTGAAACTGCCCGCACTGTGCAAAGAAGGAAAAGTGCGGTCCCAGGAAAAATTAGAGAAAAACATAAAAGATCTCAAAATTTTCAAAAACAGAGAAAACCTAAGCTACCCAGGCAGATGCATATCAATCAAAAACTAGGAAAAATGTTTTCTCAAATCAAAATAAAAGAGAACCAAAAACAACAAGTTCTTTCCCCAGTGGAGTCACCAATTTGTTGGAGGATTAATCCGTCTTGCGGACAAGACCGATCTCCCTAGTACTAAAAGTATCTAGCAACAAACAGCCAAATAGACTAATCTTTCTCTAAGCATATACGATCTATGAAAAGCTCTATAGAGGTGTTAAGGACTTACCGTTTGTCCAGTGCTTGTTTGAAGTCGTTGTTGTCCCTCACGCGCTTGAAGGAGTTTTCCTCGTAAACCTGCAGTCACAAACAAGCAAAATATTACATAGCACTTGTATAGAAATCATCATAAACCATGCTTATCATAGTGATCAAGGAATCTATGAAATAAACCATTGATTGAAAGCTTATTGAGAAAAATGAATATATTTGTATTAATTTCAAAAGAAGAAAATCCTTACAGCCTGAGCCTTGATGTTGCACAGGACTTTCCGGGGTCCGAAGAAGGAATCAATTTTACTTTGATAAGCTCTACACTCCTCAATCAAGACGAATAAAAGTATGTAATCTTTCCTCACAAAAGTCTTAATTAACTGATTCTGAATCTCAACATCACTTAACTTCAAATATTCTAAAGCTTCAACTCCCTTTGAGGCTACCCAATGCCTTTTTTTATAGTAGCATAGAGGAGGTTTTCTGTTCCAACTATGAAGGGATAGAATCCTCCTTCAAAGGGATAAGCTCCTCACATCAAGGGGTTAGCTCCATAAGGTAAGGGATACATGCACCTCATAAGAGCGGTTCTATCACCGCAAGATATTTTCTGGAAGGTTCTAGAATTCACTTTTATTGAGCTTTTTGGAAATTAATTGCGCCTTTTTGATCTTACAGGGGTCCGCACTTTTAACACAGATGAAGTGTGTTCAGGTACGTAGGATAGCTGAACATTGGGTGCGGGACCGCAGGAAAGATAGCGAGAAAGTGCGACACCAAAGTTTAGGAGACTTTTAGGAACTTTTCTCTGATTTTCAAGGCTTGACATGAGAAACTGATATGTTAGACTTGCAAAGGGAGAAGTATGAGTAATAATGAGCTCATACACGTAGCAGAATGTCAGGATGACAATTTTCAGTGTAACATTGGAGGATTAATCTGTCTTGCAGACAAGACTGATCTCCCTAGTACTAAAAGTATCTAGCAACAAATAGCCAAATAGAATAATCTTTCTCTAAGCATATATGATCTATGAAAAGCTCTATATAGGTGTAAAAGACTTACCGTTTGTCCAGTGCTTGTTTGAAGTTGTTGTTATCCCTCGCGCGCTTGAAGGAGTTTTCCTCGTAAACCTGCAGTCACAAACAAGAAAAATATTACATAGCACCTGTACAGAAATCATCATAAACCATGCTTATCATAGTGATCAAGGAATCTATGAAATAAACCATTGATTGAAAGCTTATTGAGAAAAATGAGTATATTTGTATTAATTTCAACAGAAGAAAATCCTTACAACCTGAGCCTTGATGTTGCACAGGACTTTCCGCGGTCCGAAGCAGGAATCTCCTTTACTTTGATAAGCTCTGCACTTCTCCAACCAAGATGAATAGAGGGATGTAATCTCTCCTCACAAAAGTATTAGTTAACTGAGTCTGAATCTCAACATCACTTAACTTCAAATATTCTAAATCTTCAACTCCCTTTGAGGCTACCCAATGCCTCTTTTTATAGTAGAATAGAGGAGGTTTTCTGTTCCAACTATGAAGGGATATAATCCTCCTTCAAAGGGATAAGCTCCTCACATCAAGGGGTTAGCTCCATAAGGTAAGGGATACATGCACCTCATAAGAGCGGTTCTATCACCGCAAGATATTTTCTGGAAGCTTCTAGAATTCACTTTTATTGAGATTTTTGGAAATTACTTGCGCCTTTATGATCTTACAGGGTTCCGCACTTTTAACACAGATGAAGTGCGTTCAGGTATGCATGATAGCTAAACATTGGGTGCGGGACTACATGCAAGATAGCGAGAAAGTGCGATACCAAAGTTTAGGAGACTTTTAGGAACTTTTCTCTGATTTTCAAGGCTTGACATGAGGAACTGATATGTTAGACTTGCAAAGGGAGAAGTATGAGTAATAATGAGCTCATACACGTAGCATAATGTCAGGATGACAATTTTCAGTGTAACAGATTGCCCCTAAAGTGCAAAGTCTGGAATAGATGATGCTGAAGTCTGTTATATATGAAGAGTGTAGTACTTTATCATTTCAAGGTTCATCCTGTGGTCACCCCAGTCGGAACCTGTAAAAACATTCAATGAAAAATATATATATATCATCGCTGAGGTAGGCATTCCCATACTCAGATCAAAACTAACTAAAGACTAATTCAAACTATTCTGATACAGGAATGATTTTGAGTACATCACAGTATAGACATGCGTAGACACAGTATGGACGCAACCATCTGTTTGTAAATAGTCTACTGTAAGATAACAAAATTCCTCGCAGCCTGGATGGTAGAAACTAGATCCAGGGTCTTGATTTCCGCATCTCGAACTTGTATGATTCTATCCATGTGAATAAATGTGTCGAAGTCAAACATGGTAGAAACCACTTGATTACCAATCAATGATGTAAACTGTTTACAAGTGTGAGAGTAACCACCAGTAATGCCAATGGCTCTCAAAGTACCCAGTACAATCGATGAAATGTGAATGAATGATCTGAAGTCGAACACGTCACGGAATCATTCGATCGAAGGTCAATGATGCAACCTGTCGTCGAAAGCGAGAAACCTGCCATTGAAGCATGCATATTTCAAGGTACTGGCGATTTCTAGATCAAATTCCTAGATAATGAGTTGTCTTTGAAAGAAAGTGATCTGTCATAGGCAAGCCCATAACATGAAATCATAGATCAAGTTTTGAAAATATATTGGCAAGGACTGACTCAGGGATGGTCAAAAATGGATGACAGATATTTTGCAGATGAATGGTTTATTTGAACTGTCCTCTTGAACACATAACGACACTGCAGATGTCTTAGTAGCAGTTGACCCAAAGCTAATACCCAGAAACCAGATGAAGACTTTCAAATAAGGTTCAATTAACTGTTAGGAAAAGGATTTCCCAACCCAGGTGATTGAAAGTGTCGTGTTCAAGAGTGGTTAACTATATTTTCGAAAAATCAAAATACAACAAACAAGTCCATTTTTCTCTCTTTTCCCCCACCATTTCTGGCAAGTACCTCTTTATTTTTGACAAGCTTGAGGAGGATAACATTTGCTTGTTTATAAGCTCATCCTTCAGATGAGTCCAACTTAGTTTAAGATTCGAACCCTAAGAAGGAGTGGTTTGTTCTTGTTTTGAAATTGAACAGGTCCTTTACTGTTAAATTTTAACGAGTCCAGTATAGGAGAAACTTTGTGTTTTTCAATTTTAGGGAGTCAGAAAAAAAAAACTTAAGAAAACTCCATGGGTGTAATTTTTCGTAAATTTAGTCTCTCGAGCCCGAAAAAGGATAAAATAATGCGGGAGACAACTCTATTGACCGTAATTAGTCAACATATACCTTTTTCGTAAATAGTCCATTTCAATCCGTAAAAGGGGTAAACTTATATTGAACGTCCGATCATTCATTTACTTTAACGAGTTCGAATAATAAAGTACTCGTCAATATTTTCATATTTAGAGAGTCTGAAAAGGGCTTAAAAGAGAACTCCAATGTTTCTCTTTTTCGTAAAATTTTGAAAGAGTCCGAAAAAGTGATAAAAGTATGCTCTTTGTTGAAAAATGACCAATTCTCCTGAAAAATCCAATTTCTGCACAAAAACTTGAAATATTACACATACCTGTTTTAAAATAAGTAAAAATTCTTTCAAAATACTCTTTTTAAAGTGAAAAATAAATAAATTAAAAATTCATCTATTCGAAAAAACTTATAAAAAGGACTTTTTCAACTTTATTTTTACTGTTCAAGTTCAGAGTGAAAAGTAGAAGCTTTTGGGTAAAAAAGTTTCTGTGAAGATTCCGGAAGATCTGTCTGACGAAATCGAGAACCATCAGTGCCAGGTAATCTACGACCTCTTAATCTTGCTTTTCATCCATTTACAATTCTTTTTAGGCTTTAGATTTTATTTTTAAGGGAGAAATATGTTTAAGAAATCGCCCGCGGGGGTCCGCAGGCACGATACACGGGACCTACCGACCCCGACCTTTTCCTATGAAGAAAAAGGTCGTGGGCCCACAATTTTTCCACACAGCACATGCGTTCCTACGCATTGTGTATGAAGGAAAAGTGTGGTCCCTGCGCATTTAAATTTCAAAATAAATTTTCTCATTTTCTGCCCAAAATTTTTCAGATTATATTGTTCTAACTTATCTTTTTATGCATTGTAGGATTAGAAAAATGTTGATTTGGAGAGAACGTGAACATGAGGATGTGTATGACGCTGCGATGCTCCATTTACCCACAATGCAGGCTTTAAGAGCATGCGGTTTGTATAAATTCTGGGCCATTCAAGGCATGAGGGCACAGGTAGACCTCCTGACATGGCTGGTAAACAGGTGGAACGTGCAAGACCAGTGTTTCATTATTGGTGGCCACCGGCTCGAAATTGAGCTGGAGGATATTTTTTTTTCTAACTGGTTTGTCCAAGAGGGGCGAACAAATTTCCTTGTTTGGGACTAGGCCAGGTGGCCAAACTGTCGCTAGTCTTCGACAAGAGTTCTGTAATGATGAAGCAGACCCCAGGGACAAACAGATTGATATAAAAACTATCATCCGTCCCGAGATGAAAGTGATTGCATTTACTGTTACCAGACTGTGTGGGAGTGCCGCATTGCATGTGGCTACTAGTTCTTAGATGCGTATTGCTGTAGACTGTTTCCGAGGCACCATTTTCAACTGGTGCGAAGCCGTGTTGGCCAATGTAAAAGGCAAACTGACTAGAGCGAAAAATGGAAAACTAAATAACTGTGGATATGGATCCATCGTGGTCACTTTTTCTCTAGAGAGGGTACCCATTCTAGCTCCGCAAAGTATTCATGTTGATGCTGGTCGACCTCGAGAACCTAGGGTGGTTCGTTGGGTTGCATTGATGGCCCGTCACGGTATTGAGGGCGCTAAGATTGTTCGATTTCCTCCTTCGTATTTTCGTTGGCTGGACCGCCAAATTTTTGTCAACGAGGGCTTTCCGTATGCCGGGATAGACTTACGCGGCGACCAGGAGATGACTCTCCCAGCCGGGGAACAGTGGGATGAATCAGGTAAAAACATTTTCAACAAATTCTAAATTCTAATTTTTATTTTTTGATCGCCTTATCAATTAATAACGATTTTTTTTTTATGAATGCAGATGTGGGTCCACGACGACCAGCCCATCTCTAGCCTTATGACAGAAGACAACCAGTTGCAGCCGCACTAGCCCCAGTAGGCCAATCAGTGGAAATTTTGTCTGATTTAGAGCATCATCTAGAGCGTCTGACTCTAGATATTCCAGAGATGGACATAGATGAGATCCCACTCAGATTGTAGAGATACGTGATTGGTGTTCCAGGACCTTTTAGGAGGTTCCTGTGTAGGGTGGATCGGGTAGTGGTTTCTTATCGTGATCACCATCAGTGATGGGATGATCATGTTGTAGACTCATATTTTTGACTTTTTGTGTTACCATTTTGTCGATCATAAGGTGTTTCCAACCTATGATCGAAGATGATGCAATTTTTGAAAACATTCTATGCTATGATATATCACTATTTACCGGCTATCTGTATACATATTATGGATGTTGTTTGTTTTACTGCTTTGATCATTGCAAATGTCAATTTATCATACTAGAAGAAACTGCTTCTGCTAACTTATTTAAATGTCTTGGAATATGTTGATATTCAATGTAATCGAATTCACGTTCCAAGAGATGAACTCTTAAAAATAACCGTAATAACACTGGATTTATAATGGCATAAACTCGGTTCAATTGTAATACAACAAGTTCAGAATCCAACCTAACAATCAAACTCCGAATTCCAAATGATATGGATTCAGATAATAAATCAATCACTGCACTATACTCGACAATGTTATTCGTTGTTTGACCAAGGCTTACCCCATGCATGGATACTAACTCATCCGAGGGCGAATAGATAACCCAAGCTGCGGAAGAAATGTTCCGTGTACTACGAAAAGCACCATCAGCAAAAGCAATGTAGGTTTGAAGAGACGTTGACATCTGCAATATCAAGAGTAGAACTCATATAAGCAGGAATAGTGATAAAACACACTTCTAAACTAAGCACGCTTTTCTAATCTAAAACACACCAGCAGTAAAGAAATCTAATCTAATAAAAAATCTCCATACCAAGTTAAGCATAGTGTCGCTTCAGGTAAAGTCCATTTCTGGGTTTATCCAAAGGGACACCTTCGAAATCTATCAGCTCATAGGCCCCTTTAGCTAGCTTTCGCTTGAAAATAAAAGTGCCATGCCACATGGGCACGAATTTCCCAGCTCCTAGCTTATCGTTGGCTTGATCATAAACTAAGACTAGGTCTCCTTCTGAAAAATTTCGAGGGGTAACACTTCTGTCGTACTGAGCTTTTATTCGTTCAACATGAGCCTCGTTTTCTATTACGGCATTTCGTCGATTCTCATCCAGCTGAGCTAAGTACAGGAAATGTTTCTCCTCCTCAGACGTAGCTGGGAGTAATTCTATGGCTAATTTCAGTGATGGAATTTTGCATTCAATCAGCAACACAACTTCCAAACCATAAACGAGTTGAAAGGGAGTGAAACCAGTTGATGTTTTTACTAAGGTTCGATATGCCCAAAGTGCTGAAAATAACATGGAATTCCAATTCATTTTGTGAATACCAATAATTCGTCTAATCATGGTAACTAAAAATTTATTTATGGCTTCAACCAGACCATTGGCTTGTGGATAATACAGAGTGGAACTATCGTGACGCAGGCCAAGTTGATTTTTTAGCTCAATCATCATGACATTACGAAAATGACTTCCATGATCTGTAATAACGGCTTGAGGAACACTAAACCTAGTAATTATGTGATTAAATACGAAAGTTGCAGCAGTCTTGCCGTCAGCCGAAAATGTAGGCATCACCTCAGCCCACTTAGTAAAATAATCTACTGCTAAGATAATATATGCATGCCCCCCGGCCGAGTGAGGGTTACATGTAATAAAATCGATACCCCATTTCGCGAAAGGACCAAAAACAATTATGGGATGAAGAGGAGCAGGTGGTGTGTGTATCTTACGATAAAAAAGTTGACAATTGTGGCATTTCTGGACTGCATAAATACAATCTTTGAATAATGACAGCCAGAAATAACCAGCGCGCAATATCTTTTGGGCTGTGGCATACATAGACATATGACCGCCACATGCTCCAGAATGGAAATCATTTAAAACCTTTTCAGCTTCTTCATGAACAAGACAACGTCTGAAAACAGAATCCACTCCACGACGATAGAGTGTTTCATCAATAATATTATACTTTTGGGATTGGAAGCGTATTTTTCATCGCTGAGATTGTGAGATTTCAGGTCGAAAAGATTGGGTTTGGAGATAAACAATAATATCTCCATACCATGGATCTAGCGTACTGATAAGAAACAGAGATTCGTCCGCAATGGGCTCTTCTGCCACAGTTTCAGTATCAGTAGAGGGAAAATCACACATCAGTTCCGCAAATACCAAAGATTTCTTTTCCTTGAATTTCTCAAACTCCAAGTCAAATTCCTGCAGGATGACTATCCATTTGGAATACTTGCCCCCTAGCAATTGTTTGGTTAAAATATACATCATAGGGTTGCAATCAGAAATTACTGTGGTTTTACGTAACAAGATGTAGTGTCTAAATCTCTGGACAGCTTGGACAGCTGTCAATGCCAATTTCTCCACATGTGTGTATTTGATCTCGGTCGGATAGAGATTCCAACTAAGATAGTAAATCACATGTTTAGTGTGAGGTTCATCTTCCTGAACTAACACCATCCCAATGGTGGAATGAGAAGCAACAAGTTACAAAATGTAATCCTGGTTGTAGTTGGGAGGATGCAATAACGGTGCATGGGTCAATGCGTGTTTAAGTGCATCGAAAGATCGATTAGCGATCTCATCCCAAAAGAATGGAATGTTCTGTTTCAACAACCGGGTGAAACCCTTTGTAAGCTCGGTATAGTTAAGAATGAACCGACGTAAAAAGTTTGCTTTCCCCTGCAAACTTTGGAGTTGGCGTAAAGTAGAAGGAGGAGGTAATTTAACAATAGCTTCGACCTTCGACGGATCGATGCGAATGCCTGATTTCGAAACAACAAAGCCCAGTAAACGACCCGACTCTACACAAAAAACACATTTGTGTGGATTCAACCGAATATTATAATGCCGACACCTCATAAAGATAGCTCGTAAGTGTGTGAGATGGTCGGCCCTGCGTGATGAATGAGCAGGTAAATCATCGAGATACGGCTGCACAATGTGCTTAATGTCATGAAACGCATAAGACATTGCCCTTTGAAAAGTTTCTCCAGCATTATTCAATCCAAAGGGTAGTTTGCGATAAGAAAATGTCCCTCCACTAGAAAATTTGGAGCAATTTCCGACGGCCAAATTGTCGCTATTCCGACACACAGTCATCGCAAGAGCAACAGTTCGAGGACGGGAAAAACATTGTTTGTCATGCGGTCACAATTCCGACGCATTTACAAAGTGTCGCACTATCGAAACTTTTTTCGTCGCTTCCAAACACGCGTCTCTCTTCCTACTTTTCCCAAACTGACATTTGTAAAGTGTCGCGATTCCGACGAAATTTGGTCCAACGTTTTTAACGTCGCTCTTCCGACGTTTGTAAAGTGTCGCCATTTTGACGAAATGTCATCCGACATTTTGAACGTCACTCTTTCGATGTCTTTATACTGTTGCTCTTCCGACGTGTCTAAACTGTCGCATTTCTGACGCCATACAAAAGTGTCAGAAGACCGATGTATTGCAAAAGTGTCACAAGACCGATGCTTTCCAGAAGCGTCGCAATATCGATGCCAGGAAGAACTGTCGCAATTCCGACGAAATGTGGTCCGAAATTTTGAACGTCGCCCTTCCAACGTCTTTGTGTTGTCACTCTTCCAACGTTTCTAGAACTGTCGCAATATCGACGGACGTCACAAGACCGACGAAAATGGAAATCGTTCAAAACGTTAGAAGAGCGACGCTTACAAGGCGTCGGTATATCGACGACGGTTTCAATTTAAAAAAAAAAAAAATGAAACTTTAAAACAGGACAGTAAATATCCAATATTTGTTATCACAATAAGAAATCAATGATCAGTGATCACGTCAAATTTTCCTCGTAGCGTGACGGGTCTAATAAATTTTATTGTAAAGGTGGCTGGCCAGTGACAACTACAACATTGAAGGAAATGCATTAAAGAAAATTAATGAGGCTGCGAACTCCAAGCCAACTGGCAACAGCCCTGATAATTTTCCTTACCAACTTCCAAGTTGTGACTCGGGCTTCAGACTCCAAAGCTAAGAATTTTCTTTTCATCGTGTTGGAGAAGAGAACTGCAACCTGCAGCAAAAGAGAAATTCCTCAGTATCACTGCTCAGGACACAGAGTCATTCCTTGCTAACATGGTATGTGGAAATTTTGATAAGATAACTTTCTTCACCCTCGTTTTTACTAAATTTATTCTTTTGAAAAGGGCCTGGTTCCATTTCATAAATTTTCAACTTTCGACTTCTAGAATTTGTACATATGATTTTTGGACTGAGGTTTTGTTATTAATGAGGAGATAGTGTCTTGGTTCTATCTGTATAAAATAATTGCCTCTTTTTTTCTTCATGTTCAGGGTTTTTTATTTTATCAAACCCTATCTCTCTTTTAAGCATGCCTGCAAATTAATATATTCCAGGAATGTACACAATTCCAGGCTTCATGTACAACATATTGTATCAACTATATTTTAACAAGTGAGCTGCATGCCCATATAGTGTTACATATTACAGGGCTTCATTTGGAGAATAAATGATAAGCCTGGCAGCACTAAATCCAAGTAATTCCCCTCATCCTTTAAAAGACACCTCTAAATATAACTAGAAATTTCAAATAGTTAGTAAAGGAAAAGTACAAAGATATAACAAATATGTGTTGAGCCAAAAACCTGTGCATTCACAAAAAAACTGGGATGGATAAAACTTAAAAAAAATTATGGACTTTGACAAAAAATCATCTTATGCATACAAAATGAAAGAAGCATTGGCATACTACTATGTTTACAAATTTAAGGACAGGCAGAGTGAGTCTCCGGGCAACACAGTTTCATGTGGAGACCCTAGATCCTTGTACCCACAATATCTAGTGACTTCAAAAATGATTGCCAAAACAATGCCTTTGCTATGCATGTAAGAACACCACCTGTATAATGAGGGAGATGTAATATTGTCCGAGAAGCAGATTTATACAGAGTGGTCCAAGATTGTGTATTTATGGAAGATACAACTGATTTTGGCATGAAACATGTATCCAATATTTCAATGTGGCCTTATTTTAGAGCCCATTGATGATTTACTATGAAACCTAAACTTTCAAAACAAACACATTGAAATCAAAGGATCTCCATCACGAATATCATAAATATTAACTGTCTTTTGGGCACTGGCAGTAGATACCATAAGAGGCCCACATGGCCTGTACCACCAATGTTGATTCTCTGGCACAACATTTGCAAAGCCAAAATTTCTCCCCGAGACATCCCTCTCTGCCAAAAATGGAGAGATGGTACTGGACGTTGAAGTGAAGGCCTCTGATTCAGTATGGAATGCCATAATTTCTTTATTATAAAAGTCCCATGAACAGAAACCTGAGTCCAATGTACAACCTGCAAATGCTGCCACAACATATTTACCAGAGCGACCATCTGAACCAGCTGCTCTGATCAACCAGCAATCACCCCACATGTTTGGGGTAAGCCCATATGGAGTTTTATATTCAGCCTTCTCCTGGAGATTGGAAAAAAACAATACTGAGTATTACTCATACATCAACTGCCCTTTATGTTAAGGGAAAATTTAAAGAGTGCATAAATATTCTTGAAATCCCAATCATAGTTTCTAGAAAATTTCAACAGTCTTTGAAATGAACTACATCCTATTTAAACTACATCAAATATTTAGGCAAATGATTTTTTTAAATATAAATTGGTGAATTTTATTTCAAATATAGAAATTTAAACCATGAGAATAATCTAACCCCTAGGCTTTTCCCTATTTCTAATAGAAAATCCCAAAATGTATAAATTATAACACCCATAAACCCCAAAATTAAGTACAATAATTAAAACCTCCACACCTTTGAATTTGCTATATCGTGAAAAGAGCATCATCCATCATCATGGGAAAGCAAAACCGATTCTCCTTCTGATACAAACCAGCCTACAGTAGATGTCTTATGGATGAGTTGATTCAATCGATCACAGGAAACCTCTTCAGTTTCTTCAATATTTCCAAAATGCTCTGGCTTGTTTTCTTGATCATCATCAAAGTTCATATTTTCATCACAATGAATTATTTGGGGTTCATTACGATCAGGTCCAGTGCCTATTGTAGAGCTCTGGACATCTAATCCAATCTTGGAACTACCATACCCGTTCCCATTAGAGATTTTAAATCCTGCTTCTGGCTTTAATTCGGTAAGTTCAAGAGCACTAGAACTGGATTCAGTTGATTTAGACTTGGTATAGTTGTCCTCTAATTTGTATTCCGATACAACACTATACTTGTGCTTCAACGCAGACAAAAATTCTGCAGCAATGGGATCTTCATCTATGGGTCTTATGGATCTGCCCTAAAAAACATCCCGAATATCTGATTCATTTTCATTCAACTGATCATGCAAATACACCCTCATCTTCAGCACAACAAGCTGAACTGAAGGCCGTTTTTTAGCAATTTATGGTGGGGGTAAAGCCTGTCTTCCAGATCTTGACTATTTAAGTGTTTAATTGGTTTTTTCAGAGACCTGACCATAGAATCAAATGAATCCTGCGAATCCTACGAAATAATAAACAATATTAAGGCCATTATTTATTGGTTTGAAATAATAAACAACATGCAACAAACCCGCATAATTAGTAAATTATTTAAAGACAATGTTGGAAATATGTTTCCTATATCCTATTATATGATTTTCCTTGATGGCAAGTTCTGTATTTAATGGAGAATCGATATAAATAAGGGCGATTTAATTCATGTGTGAACATATGTATGCATCCTGATGAAGGATAATTGACATTCGTAAGAAACCCTGTGCTCTGTATGTTGATCGAGGAACCGATGTTAATACGGTTGATAGTGTATCCAAACTGGTAGACATGGGAGTTATATATATTCGTTAAATATATGATGGAAGGGTCTACGCTATTAGTAAGGAGCTGACTAGATTTCATGGAGAAAGGAACGAGGAGCGAGAGAAAACCAGTTATAACGCGAAAGAACTAAAACATAGTATTTGGCATTGAAATTTTGGTGGAACACAGACTAACCCTTTGGAATCATGAACAAAACCTGAAAGGAAAGAGGTGGAACATAACAAACGGAAGCGTGACAGAACCCTGCGTGGAAGAGCGGAACTGTGACCGAGAAAACAGTAAAGGTGGTTTGTGGTTTCTATTGCACCACCTTCGATGGGCAAGCAGTTTTCAAGAGGTTGGGAGCGATTCCATAGAATGCGCGACACGCGTTCTTGTACGACTCCACAAAACCGCTTGTCACTACGCGCCATCGTGCATTATTGCTCGACCCATGATGCCCAGGGATATTTATAAGCACCGTTGATCTGGGAAGGGGTCATCGGACGGTGTTCATTTGCTATAGATGCGCGAAAGTTACCCAAGGTACGGTGCGCCATCACGCGTTATCATCCGTGCATCATCAATGAACGATATCTGTTGGATCATCTGATGTCGAGTGATGTGTTCTCCGCCGTCGGATGGAAATGATCGTAAGCGATGGGCCCCATTTTTTTAAATTATATTGATTGGGCCGTCGATTATGTATGTGGGGCCGGAACCAAAGGTCTATTTAAAAGCCTTTTGATAAAAGCGCTGGTTATTACTATAAAGTTCTATTATATATTTAATTTCCAAAGGTTGTGAATAATATTTATTTATCAAATTCTACGAATTTGATAAATAAAAGAAAGAAAACCATCAACGACACGTTATTGTTACTTTACCTTGGCTATAGTATTATTTGGCGGAGATAGAGATTACCTTTGGGACAATTCGAGCATGGAAGAACAAAGATCAGGATTTCAATTTGGATTGGTTCGACTTTTAATAATACCATTAGCAATTGAATGGTTTTGACCCATGGTTTCAATAAAGGCGAAAACTATATAAGGTGATGATAATCATAGTACGAGGTGTGCATGCAGAGGCATTGTAAATAAAAATCTCTTTATGAGATCTACATGATCGAACTCTGTTGTCTGATAATGCTGAATCCATGATGCACCTATGGAGTTGATCGAGGAAATGAAAAAGCTCTAGGAAGATCAACAAAGAAATAATAAAGATCTGATGCAAGTCTGATGAAGAAATTGAAGAAATTCGGTGGATCTGAGGGTTGAAGTCTTCTACATAGAAGTGGAAGCTTTCGGCCAGTTCAAGCTGGTGTTAAATCAGGGGGTCGAAGCTCCCTTCCAGGAGAGGTTGGAGAATGAGAGAAGGTTGAAGTCTTCTGCAGGTTGGTGCCTGTCTGCTGGTATGAGTCTACGCCAACACAAAATTGTAAGATGTTTTCTTTATAATAAATATTGAAGACTGAGACGAAAGCAGCGGTGCTTTTCTCCCAAATTGGGTTTCCACCTTAAATACTGGTGTTCATATGTGTTCCTTTTGTGTAATGGCTTATTCTTTTATTTCTTTTCAGATGTTTACTAAAAGAATGATGCAATAATCTAAGTAAAGAATTAACAACATAATAAGATCTCTGGTGAAAAGTTTTCATTCAGCCCTAAACTCTGATTCACCCCCCCTCTCAGTATTTTTCCCAACAGAAAATAATTCCTACATATTAAAATATAAAGTTATAACATACCAGCTCATCCTCGAACATAACATCTATATCAATATTCTTCTTCTGTATCTTCTTGATCTTCATCCAACTGATCGACATCTATATCAACATCTGATTCAGAAATGGTGTTGAAATGATCAAACATGTCATCATCATCATCAATTATGTCATTTTCAATAATATCCTCATCGACATCATCATCAATAATTGTTGCCTCATCTCCTATGCCTGGTTCATCTTCTAAGATATCTTCTTCGTCTGTCAATGCATCTTCCTACTCATCTGCCACTGCATCATCTTCTTCTTGATCAATGTCATCTTCTTCCTCTACAGTATACTCTACTGGCCTTCCTCTTGGATCATATCTAATAGCAAATGACCATTCGTTCTCACCTGGAACCTCTGAGTAAAAGAATTGTTCGCATTGGCTTGGAAAAACATAGCGATCTTTTCCTGCTTCAAACTACGATGTTTTAACCATTGGAAATCCATTGTCATGTTGAATAAGTGTTCTATCATCATCACGTACATTCATTCGTAGCCTATACCATTTGACGTCGAACAAAACTATTTTGAAGGAATTAAAGTCACACTCAACTATATCATCTAAGAACCCATAATATCTATTTTCAGATTCTCTGTCACTCCTGGAGGAAACATTAGTGACCTGGAATACTGCAGTTATCCCACTATCAGAAGTTTTCCTGTTATCATCCAACTGTTTAACGCAAAATTGACGACCATTGCACCACATAGCCTTGTGGTGTTTCAACTGCAATATGCCAAACATGAAAAAGATGCATTCTCAATTAATAATTAAACATATAATTTACACAGCATGAAAATTAACTGAAAAATCAAAATTCTTGTCACATTATAAATATAGTATAAAGTAAGTAATGAATAAAATAGGTGAATTAATTGCTTACCTTTCTATCTTTCAAACCATATGCTAAATCGATTTCCCTGTTCGTAATGTTCCCATATCCACTACGATACGCTTCTCTAATCAATTCAGACAGTAGTTGCCATGATAACCTACCGTCGTTACATGCTTTACATGTTTCAATCCATTCACTCATCCACTCAAGATTGTTTGCAATGTATAAAAGTAGTGCCTCATAATCTTGAGCACTTGAATAAAAAAACAATAATTCACCAATATTAATAAATATTACTTATAACCATGGTAAATTATATTAATTAATAAACTATGAAAGAATAAGACCTAAATAAATATAATGATCATATACATGATGTAAAAAAATGAAACATTATATGTATTATACATAATAAATCTTTTACCTCTCACTTTCTTCATTCTACCTTTTCCCAACAAGTGCTCCTCTTCAAATTTTTTGATGGAGTTCACATCCCAAATGCAATCCACCACCTTCATGACTGGCGCGGCTAATTTAGGAAGATAATGACTAATATACACCATGGATTGATATACCACATATCCCTCCACCATAGAACCCTCAGGTCATGCTCTTTGTTTAACCAAAGCCTTCAAGGATTTCAGGTGCCTCTCGACCATCCACATTGACCTTGTGTGTATTGGTCCACACATTTCAATCTCCTCAACTTGGTGTATCAAGTAGTGTTCTTGTGCATTGAAAAATGTTGGAGGTAGATACTTTTTCATTTCACACATTAGCCAAAGAATTTCTCTCTTCCAATACTTTATTTCATCTTGATGGATTTCTTTCAATGTCAACCATCTACAAATCATTACGCAAGGTCATTTCATTGAAACATAATATATATTTCATTACAAGTAAATTAATACATCATTTCATTAAGTACGAAAAGAAATTTTAGCAATTATATTTTGCGTATAAATCAAAACTACTTACCTCATGTATTTACTAAGACCATATATAACTTGTTTGACATTGTTGTCGAATTCGTTTGGGAGAGATACAGGTAGAACATACTATAAAAATAAAAAATGAATCGTTATTGGTTTCCAAATTAAACAGAAAAAAGGAAAATTTAAAATATGTATTCAAGCAATAACAAACAAAAACGTATACCAAAAAAATTACCTTAACAAAGGTATGTCAATCATGTGTTTTCACCCCACTGAAGTCACCTTTCTTCGTTAAGATATTATTTATGTTTGAAGCAAAACCTGTTGGAAATTTAATTCTTCTAACGACCTCTTTTACATCATTGCTTTGTTTTTCTGTTAATAACCATGGAATATTATTATAATTTCGCCCTCCATTGTTATTTGATCCGTTGATCACACTTTTCATTGCATGATTTGATTTCTCAATGTCAGCACAAATTTTGTCAATTTTATCTCTATCATGTGCACCATCTATGGTTCGCCATAACATTTCTGTCACATTCTTTCCAACATGCATTGTATCAAACAAATGAGCTATTTTTAGGTCCTCATAGTAGGGCAACCTCGCGAATTGAGAAGGATAACATTTCATTCTAGGTGGAAGTACAATATTAGTACCTTCACGGCGACGATGACCTTGATATCAAAGAATAAAATAAATCAGAACAATATTAATTATAAAATACAATAAAATAAATTCATTAGTTAAAAAAAAATTCCAAACATTGCATAAAAAAAAAGAAAAAAAAGAAAAAAAAGAAAAAAAAAATATATATATATATATATATATACACACACACACAAATTACATACCAGCTGCTCGACGATTATTAATTCTGTTATATTCCAACATCCACAACTGAGGTGTCATTCTTCGTGGTTTTAATCTAGTTTCTTCTTTATCATTGAAAAGATGTTTTTTAGTAGTACGATACTTATGGTTCCTAGGGAGGAAGTGCCTAAACTCATCAAACACCATCTTTTTTAAGTCTGGCGAATGACGATACTTCATCTTAGGGCCACAAATTGGACATGCAAATCTACCCTTTGTTTGAAGACCTGCAATAGATGGATCAATAACAATTAATATACTATGAGATCATTTTTAAAACATGCAATATGGTATATCTAATTTAGATAATTATGTATTATATTAAAGTGTAATGAAATATTACATACCACAAACATGTGTTAGTCCTGGGGCATCATGAATTGTCCATACAAGCATTCCACGACATTGAAATCTCTTCTGCTTGATTGGTTTAGTGATGTCATACATAGTGATACCATGCCATAACTGTATTAGCTCATCGATAAGAGGCTCAATATATACATTCATATCTTTGACCTGGTACTTACCTAATTGTTCAAAATTACGGTACATAATAATTACTCCCATGATATATGTATATATAAGTAAATAAATAAAATATATATTTATGCAAACAACGAGAGAAATGAAAATGTTACATTCAAAGAAATAATGTATCAAATACCTGGAATAATCATAGTCAACATTATGTGCTTCTTCTTTATTGACATCCAAGGAGGAATGTTATTGTTGATAACAAAAATAGGCCACACTGAGTAAGTAGATCTAAGCTGTCCGAATGGATTAACACCATCAACTGCCAATGAAAGCCTGACATTACGAGGTTCATTTTTAAAATCTACATATTTTTCCGCGATTTCTCTAAATGCAGAACCATCTGCAGGCATTCGAAGAACACCATCTCCACTTCTATTCTTTGAATGGTAATCCATAAACTGTGCTATGTTGTTACACCTGAACATTCGCTGCAAACGTGGAATTATGGGAATATGACGAAGAACCTTTTGAGGCACCTTTTTGGTTAGCTGATCTGTTCAATATCTACTGGTACCACATTTCGGACATTCTGTTTTCAACGCATGTTCTCTGTAATATATAATATGATATTTAGGACATGCATCTATAGTGTTATATTCCATTCCAAAGTGTTTCATAATAGCACGTAGATCTCGATATGTTCGAGGTAAAGTATTTGGCGATGGTAACAAATATTCACCCAACAATCTACAACAGAAACAAAAAGTAGTGTCTTGTAAAGATTATTAATCACACACACACACACACACACACACGCACACACACACACACACATATATATCATAGTTATTAAAACCGGAACCGGTGACTGGATCGGTGGAGCTAATGAACCGGGTTTCGAACCGGAATCGGTCTAACCGGTAGCGGTTAGATCTCAATGAACCGGTTTAAAAAAAATACATTAAATAATTATTTTTTAATAAAATGAAAAAAAATAAAAATAAAAACTATTTTTAAGATTTGCAACCATGATTCCAAGCCAATAGAGACAAAATATGAAATTTTTTCTCATTTATATACCATGCAAAGGTGAATATATCAAAATGGCACCAAATGCAATACATATCATCGAAAAATACATAAGAAAACTTGTTGAAGTAATGTATCAGGTTTCTCTTATATTATTCACTGTGTTTTATTGCTGAGCAGAGAGAGAGGGTCTGACAGTTCCTAGCTGAGTGTGAAATAAGGTTGCTGCTGATTGTTTTGAGAACAGAAATTGTCATCAAGTACACTTGATGAGTTGCACGTTGCCAGGGATTTTATGCTAGCCAGCCTTGTATTTATCAGTCATCATGTGTATTGTTGCTAATATAAGGTGTTGAGTATGAGTTATTAGACAAGTTTGTTGCTAGTATAATAGAGGAATTTGCAGCTCATGGAGGAGACACTGAGGAATTTGCAACTCATGGAGGAGCACCTAACCGGCCGGTTAAGTACGGAACTGACCGGTTTATGCATAAACTGGCCGGTTCCTTACTTAACCGGCTGGTTAGGTCCGGTTAACCGGCCAAAACAGGTGAGAATAGGCTATTGACCGGGTTGCAAGGCCGGTTCCAACCGGCAGCCGTCCTGACCGGCCGGTTTTGATAACTATGATATATATATATATATATATAAGTTATTATTTTACACATTTATTACAACTAAAAAAAGGGAAAATAATCAACATTTACATATATGTGATCATATATACATATTGCATACCTTAGCAGTTGTGCCATACATCTGTTCGACAAATTATTCATAACCTTTAAGTTCACCAGCAACAATAGCAGAGAGCTGGTGAACTTAAAGGTTATGAATAATTTGTCGAACAGATGTGTGACACAACTCCTAAGGTATGCAATATGTATATACTATATATGATCACATATATGTAAATGTTGATTATTTTCCCTTTTTTTAGTTGTAATAAATGTGTAAAATAATAACTTATATATAAGTTATTATTTTACACATTTATTACAACTAAAAAAGGGGAAAATAATCAACATTTACATATATGTGATCATATATACATATTGCATACCTTAGGAGTTGTGTCATACATCTGTTCGACAAATTATTCATAACCTTTAAGTTCACCAGCAACAATGTAGCAGAGAGAAGAGTTGCATTTGAGTGTTCAAAAAGTCATTCACTTGACCTTTTAATCAGAGGTACATCATAAATACCGTCACTATCTCCACCATCATCATCTGACTCACCATACAAGTCTTGGAGCATTTGATTTGTCCCATCATTAATGTGAATTGTCTCATTACTATCATCATGATCTACCTCCATGGGATCATTAAAATTACCTTCATCATTCGCTTCATGTTCTTCACCTTGTACAACATCATTTCCAATACTAATATTTGCTACAATATTCTCTTGTACTGGTGCAACATCATCTAATCTACTACTATTTTGCTGTGGAAGCTGGTTGATCATCTGCAAAAAGTTGGGGGGCAACTGTGCCTTTATGAAAATTACAAGCATTAATAATTAAACATTAGTGCGCATATAAAAAATTTTAAAATAATATAAAATTTTACGATATAATCAAAATGAATATAGATAATTAATTACCACGGAACGATAGTCATTCGATCCACCATCAATGTGCCCATATTTCCTACAATGCACTGTTGTTGTTGCTATTAAAACTCTAAAATTATTTCTCATACAACATTTTTTACAAGGGCAATAAACTCTGCCATCACCCCTTTCACCCTTTTGAATTTTTTTTCCAGCTCCAATGTTTTCTTCCATTGATGAAAATTATCCTATAAAGAAAACAATAAATCTCTCTCAATGGTGTAGAAAACCCAAGACTTGTTGAACTCAATGGGAGCTCAATATATAAGCAAAAATAAAATAAAAGTGGGCATTTTACAAATTGTGAGCTTTTTACAAAATGTGGGCTTTTTACAAAATTTTGGGCTTTTTACAAATTGTGGGATTTTTTTATTCTTAATGCATTTTCTGTAGAATACTAAACATATTTGTCCAAAATTTCAGACGCAAACTGTAGTCTCTACTACGTTTGGAAAATTGGAGGTTTATAAAAGATAAGCTGCGAACAGAATTGTACCACTATGATAAGACGCTGTCAGAAGCATTCCTTCTGCTTCACAAACGTGGAACTACCTTAAGAATGCTTATGGTTGATATAAATATTAGAGCATTGCAGTTAAATGTAGTAGTTATGCTAAAATACTGAATAACAGCTTGAGAGTGCTCTTCAGATACTGTATGAATGCACCAAATTAAGGATGTACCATTACTAAAGATAAATGGCCAAAAATAGTCAATTTTGATATCGTGAAGTTATGTCTTTCTCGGTAGCAAATTGGGGATAGGATGGCAAATATGAGAGAACTAAGTTCCAAGGACTAAAAAACCAAGGCCAACATAGTTATGCCTTGAATCAGAGACAAAATAAAGCTGCCCAAAAAAGTGTTTGAGAGCACCCATTGAAGCTCCTATATATAGCAGAGTCAACATTTTCCTATTGAACAAGTTTGTATAGTCAAAGCCACAACAAGATCAGATAGCCACGATCCTAAATGAGAACCAGAGCCAAAGCTAAGACAGATCCACGTTTAGCAGAACAAGACAGCCATAGCAAAGGATTTGACCATAGAACCAGATCATGAGAGATAGCAAGATTCTTGCTTCCACTGTGGAAATGTAGAAACTGTACAAGGGCTTTGCTTCCAGCAGATTTCATTGTGACAATAATTTCTATGGTGTTGTAAGCGCTCATTAGTAGAATCTTAAAGCCATTCTGGAATTATTTTAACCTGGAGAGGGTTTTCTGTGGTTATAAATCCTCATGTTCAAATTCCATTGTCGATTGGTTGTGTTTGATATTATGTTTTTACTATCCGCAGTTGAATTTTCGCATAGAAAATTATCAGTCTAAAGCGGAGAAATTTTGCGATGTTTCTTTTGCTTCCTATTGTGAAGTATTTCGCTCAGAACTCTACTCGTTGTAACAGAGGTCTTGGGCATAGAACAGGGGACTTGGGTTTTTTGGCATCAAACTTCAGGTTAAGATGCTCATCTGAAGAATGGCACAGTGAGCCTTAGCATGGAGTTGGGAGTACAAATTTGAAGTGCAGGTAGGGCATTGTACAATAGACCGACTTTTGGACCCTAATACAAAAGTTTCTTCTTCTTTCAAAACGTGTTTCTCCTTTTCTGTAACCAATGTGGGTCCTGTTCTTGTTTCAATTGGGGATGGATGAGCATTTTTTATTGCTCCAGATGATCACACTCTGGGTAGCCCTGGAGGCTATTTGGGGGTGATGAGTCCAATAGGTCTCAATGAACTGTTGCCCTCGTTGGGGAATACTATTGCAGTGGAATTTGATACTATTTTGGATGTTGAATTCCATGATCCTAATGGAAACCAGTACCTTCAGCTCTAGTACCTATTCACAAAAGAGGGTGCCATAGTCATTCATGCGTGCAGAGAGGGTGAATTGCAGACATTGCAACAGGAGGTGTTGTTGTTGTTGCATTGGCCACTAGATTGTTTTTCTGGTTCTGTTATAAGCGCAAAGTATTGAAAAGGATAGACAAATTTAGTTCAGATATTGTGAAATTGCCTTGGAAATTCACCTACAAAGAGCTCAGTAATGCTACGAAAGACTTTTTTTGAATGTGATTGATAATCGATAATTGCAAGCAAGGGTAATCCCCTTGTGAAACCCAAATTTCTAATCATTTTCTAAAACTTGATGACGGAGTCATTGTAATGAACAAGCGCCTTGGTCCATATTACATCCAAATCTACCAAGCACCAAGATCTATAAAAAAAAATCCACAGTATCTGCAAACTAAGAAGAAGAGGCAGAAAATGTATTCTGCTTACCTGTTCGAATAGTGGTTGGGGTTTACCACGGCAAAAATTTGACAGAGCCCATGTGGCATTTCGTATCATTGAAATTCTGGCAGTATCATTCAACTAGGAAAGCACCTGCCTCGGAGCTCCATGACTGAGGGCAAGATCCCTAAATGATGCAGAGTCTCCAACAATATTTCCCAAAGCCCAAACAGCCTTACACGAACACCAGTTGAACTCAAAGTTGGGTAGTAGTTTTTTAAATCAAATTCAAAAATTACAGACGTATAAAGATAGTTGGGAAGAATAATTTTATGCCTCTAAAATGAACGTGCTACCTGTTCTCGAACATTATCATTCCCAGAGGTAAGAATTTCCACAAATATAGGCAGTGCTCCGTAATCAATCACAACCATTGTATTCTCAGAGGCTCCAAAAAAACCCAAATAGGGTCAACCCTACTACAGGAGGAAGGGCCTGCAGTAAGAACTTACCATTTTGCAAGAACTGAGGGTGAATGCTGTTCTGCAAGAGTTGAGGGCGAATGCTGAGGGCGAATGGTGTTCTGCAAGAGCTGAGGGCGAATGCTGTTATGCAAGAGCTGAGGGCGAATGCACGCGTGATATCAGATGTTAATTTAGTTTTTTAAAAAAGCATTTTTATGTAGCGCGCATTTGAATTTTAGCATTTCAAATCATTTTTATTTACATTTGATTTTAGCATTTCTAATACAAGTGACAAACAAATTTCTACAAGAGGTTGAAATTTTTACTAGATAGCCATGAAAGACTAATTAAAATGGCTTAAAATGCAAGTGGAACTTCAAAATAAATGTAATTGAAGGTTCTCTCCACTAAATTTTTGCAGAAGTGCTTACACTATTTAAGTTATCTAGGATAATTTTTTGTATTACACAATCAAAATTAAATAATGAAATAGTTGGGTAGTCTTATTGTTTCAAATTAGGACACAATTTTCAAATGGTGATGAAGTTTCATGTGATGATTAACTGAAAATATTCTCCTTTCCTATCCTTGAAAAACTATACAAGGTTCCCTGTTGCCACATGAAACCCTAACTCATGTAGCAGCATAGGACCAGTCCTCCATTTTTCCCTTCATAAGGCATTTTGCACATATTTGACAACTAGAATTTTCGGATTCCCGTTTTCCATGAGGTGCTAGGAAGGATAGAAGACTTAATTTTGACGTTTGAATTTTTTTCAAAAACGTTCTTACGCCCTTTAATTTCCACTTACCAATAATTTTGCAACACTAGTCCTCTTCGCAATTGCAAGGCTGTACTCAAAAAGTAAGGAAAGTTACTTTTTTGGCTCACTCAATGATCCAGGTGGATACTGGTGGCCACCCGCCTATTCCACTTGGGGTCCCACCATTGTCTCTTTCAGTTTTTCAGTTTCGGCACAACTTACTACTTTTAGCAGTTTTTTGGGTCCTGAACTTCCGGAGCTGTTTTGAGGCCCTAAACGATGTTTTTTGGGCATCGCGCCTCCAAAAAATATAATTTTGTATCATTCTATTCCAGAATTATATTCGTGGCGAAAGTTGTAGTCCTCGGATAGATCTTTCTAATGATGTATCATGTGCGTCAAACAAAGATAGTATGTCAAAGTTACGTCCCTGGGAAGTTGAAACACCAGTTTACCCAAACGGGGCCCATAGTTTTGGCGCTTCATCTCCTAGGGTTAGGTTTTTGGATGTTTAGGGTTCTCCATTATTTCTCAATAATAAATAGGCCCTCGAGCCTCATTATAACTCAGTTCAGAGGCCTGTAGCCGCCACATCTCTCCTCAGAGATAGCTACCAGCGCCCTAGCTAGTTTTATTTCCATTATGTCTATAAGCAAATTTCAGGTCTTTGATATTAATAAAATGAAGTGTTATTTCCGCTGCATCTCTGTATTTATGGTTATGTGTTTATTCTGTTGCGTTCCTGCATAAATCCGGATCAGTGATATCAGAGCGGTCTGCTTTTTCTCGATCCTTCTTTGCATGTCCCCAACGAGGTCGGGGTATAAGGAGTTAGGGCTCGATCTGGTGGAACCTTTGCAAGATCAGCCTCGCAAACCCCGACGGACGCCCATGGGGGACGAAAAGAAAGATGAGGGAGCAGGAGATCCTATCAAAATATTGCTCAAGGAGGCCCTCGAAAAACAAAGGAACGCGATGATGGATAACTTTGCCCAGATCCTTCAACGGCTGCCCACCGGTGGCGCATCTGCATCCAGTAGCCACTCTGGAGGTGTGACTCCTTTTAAGGTACAAGTAAATTTTGACATTCCCATATTTGAGGGTCAAATAGATGCAGATGCCATAGATAGATGGTTGAATCTATTAGAAGGATATTTCTCAGTTCATGACTTTTCCGATAGGGAGAATATTATTTTTGCACTCCTCAAAGCTGCCCCCCATGTCAAGGACTGGTGGGAAAGCCACTATGAGAAAAAGGACGATACAGAACCCTCTCTGTTCTCGGTCGTACCCACTTGGAATTCTTTCCGAGACGCCTTCAAGGAACAATACTATCACGTGGGGAGATATGAGGACAAGTACATACAATGGACCACGCTGCGGCAACAAAGGGATCAAGATGTGCATGAGCTGACGAATCTGTTCCATACCCTGCGCACCAAGTTGGGTATCAAAGATTTAGAGAAACATCTGGTGCTAAAGTATCGTAGTTGTCTTCACAGATACATTCAGGAGGTAATGGAGTTCCTCGACATCTCCTCGCTTGGTACGACATACCGGTATGCTGCCAAGATTGAGCAGAAATTCAAACAGAAGAAGCGAGACTTTGGATCTGCGAATCAAAAGCAAGGGAAAGGTGCTCCCAAACCATAGAACATAGGATAGAGACAAGGCACGGTGACTCAAGACAACCTGTCGAAGCCACAAGCAAAGAACAACACCGCAAAGCCAAAGAAGGACACGAGAAAGTGGTGTGAGTTCCATAAGAGCTCCACTTGCAACACAAGTGAGTGTCGGGCCAAGCAGTCACTAGTGGCCAAGATGCGGGCTTCTGAGTCAGATGCATGCTCTGACTCTGAATCAAAACTTGATAAGGGGAATGACAAAGGAAAACATATTATTGATGTGGAGCCCAATGCCACTGTTGCCACTACAAAGATCCACAAGGAGGAACATCTCTTCCATTCCCAGATGTGGGTAAAGGGCTCCTCGGTACAGTTCATTGTCGACAATGGGAGCCAAAAGAACCTCATTTCGGCAAATGCCGTGAAGCGGTTGGGCTTGCCGACCAAAACTCACCCACATCCATACACCATCGGGTGGCTTCACCAAGGACAAGATCTCCGCGTCAGCCAGCAGTGCCGCCTTCCCTATAGCATCAAGCCCTTCACGGATGAGGTATTATGCGACGTTGTTCCTATTGATGTTTCTGATGTATTATTAGGACAACCATACTTGTGGAAGCGTCATGCGGTGTATGAGTCTCGGCCTCGTGCTGTTATTGTTACTTTGGGAAATAGGTTGTACAGGATACCAGAGGTACCACCTCCTGCTACTATCTCTTTGGTTACTGCAAAACAATGCAGTAAGCTCATTTCCCAAACCAGGAAATTCGTTTTCCTGATGATCCGCCCCCAGGGCAAGAAGAAGACTATGGCCACGACCTCCAAAAAAGGCTCCTCTGCACGACAATGACAAATGGATAAGGTTGTGGAGGAGTACGGGGAGATTTTCACCTCACCCACAGGGGTTCCTCTACACTGTCAAGTCAAGCACCCAATTGGTTTGACCCCAGGTGCGCCGCTACCCAACGGACCGATCTATCAGTGATCTGTTCTAGAGAACGATGAAATCAAGAGGCAGATTCAAGAGCTGCTGCAGAAGGGTCACATCCGACCAAGTTCATCGCCCTGTGGGAGCTCGATAATTTATTATTGTGAAATCATAGTTCTAAATTATCTCTTATTCTGTGAGAAATGTAATCTATTAATTGTAAGCAGATTCATTATAAAAATTCAAACTGATTTTAGCATGAATGATGACAATTTATATATTAATTGGTTTTTAAGAGTATTTGTATTATGTAGGAGCACTGGAAAGATAAATCAGGACTTCATTTTCTGTTTTCCTTATTTTATTGGGCTGAACTGGAGAAAATTGAATATGAATAGTGAGTTAATTGTAAGATCTATGGGCCAAGGCCATACATCAACATTGACCATAGTGGGGAAGTATAAAAGCATGGATATTCATGCAAGTATAGTTATTAATGTAAGATCAAAGTTAACTCTTAGCTTCACTAAAGAAATAGAAGGCAAAGATCTAGCATCAACTGAAATTCACGTGAAAAAAGTAGATGAAAAATGTGCAATCATCCAATGGAGAGGTAATCTATAATTATCGAGTAAGACTCTTGGCTATGCCTTGAGACTAAACTAATTCTCAATATTTTTGAATAATCATCCATTGGAATTTAGTAGGAAAACCATAGTAAATCATTGTCCAATGGCCATGCAAAAATAAAAAAAATAATAATATTTGTTGGTTGTTTTTCAATAGGTGGACCATGATGGGACCATTGAGAAGGTGGGGGTGTTTTTTTAATCATGGAAGTGAGGTTTAGTAGATTTATAGTCAAGTTACCTTTCCCTATAAATTTTCTCGACCAAGTTCTTCATTCATTGAACTTTGATTCATTCCTACTGTTTTGATACACAATCCAATCCAGTTGAGTCTTGAGTCTTCATTGAGAATGGCATTCATAGGTTGTCAAGAAAGAGGTTATCATGAACATGCACTCTTCTTTTCTTGGTATCTTTGTAACTATGTTCAGCCTGAGTTCTATATTTTTAAATTATCATAATAGTTCGTGATTATTAGGCTTTTATTTTGTCTTTTAAGAATCTTAATTTAATTATTATTAATCATTAAATTAAATATATATATATATACACACACATATATATAGTTATTATAGTTATTAAACTTTCAATAGAATTATTAAACTTTCAATGGTACATCAACTTTCAAACATGAGAAAATAGATACTGACAAATGGTACATCATGGTCTGATTAATTTCGCTCAGCAATTTCAAATGGTACAACATTTAGTCAACAGTAATCATCAATTTCTGCACACAGAGACTAATTTCTCTGGAAGCCTGAGATTTCTTTGGCTTGTTATTATTATAACTACATAGACATAATTAATAGAGAGATTGAGGACAGAAAAAAATCTAACGCTTAGTCTCCACTACTCAACATGATTTTGTGAGAAATAATACACAGATTGATTTCTCTGAGTGCCTTAACGTTCTTTGGCTCATTTTTTTAATCAAAACAACAATAAAAAATGCACTGAGGATTTGTTCTTAGTTCGATTATGCAATTTTTATAAGACAGATTATGCAATATTAATAATAAACATAAATTTATTGCAATTTAGGGAAAGCTCGTTCATGTTTTTTCTTTATATTGGAAGGTTACTTGATTTTTGAAGTAATTTTTAGTAGATCATAGCATATATTGAGGAAATATTAGTTTGACAAGAATCAGTTATTTCTCTTGAAACTTTAGGTATTAAAATTCCATGACACGGATATATCACACTCCAAAATCCAAAGAAAATGGAAGAGCGTTCAATTTTTTTAATCAAAATTTTATTGGTGAAGGGTTAATTTATTACGAGAACATCATTAATGAAGTGAAAAATTTTAAACGTAACGTTTATTGACTAGAAAAATAATGACCAAAACGTCAAAAAAATTGTGTGACGGGTAAAGAGAAATCCAAATTCCAACCTTGCCTGCCACTTGTTGGTGAGTGGAGGTTATTCACTTTTCATTTACAACTTACCAGGTTACTCATGTTACCAATATTTTCACATGGCTCATTTTTAGGTGACTACTTATTGTACTTCTTCTTTATAAAGAACAATTGGTAGATAATTGTATATATTATTTGAAATCTATAACAAATCCAGGCAACAAGATTACAACAAATAGAAAATTATGCAAAAAATTCACCAGGGCACTACTAATGTGTGGATACCCTATCATTTCTTAGATCCTCATAACTTACCAACACCTACTATATTAGTATACACATAATATGGCATTTACCTGAAGTATTTCATATGTATCTAGAAGTAAATAAGTTGTATGACAATTGTTATGGCAGATATAAGATGTGTATTATAGTTTATATTTCAATTTTTCTTAAGTAGCATGCATGTGCGGTCCATATAGTGACTACAATTAACAAATATATTTCAGTGAAGATGTGAAGATGATCTCTCATTAGGTCCTAATTACTTAAAGCATCATTAATTAGCTTTCCAAATGAATAAAATATGTTAGCAAATTAGTAAAAACTAGGAAAACAAATCATGCTTTAAAAAAATATGGCACAATGAGTCACACTCTGAGATTTATTTAATTACTCATCAAGTGTTGCTACAACATATATATGATCACAATTACCATAGAAATGGGACATGTGACCATAATTTTGGTTTCGCTAATGACATTCCACATCATGAGCATTGTTTAGGGTTGATTGTGTTGATTTTTTTTAAACAAATCATTTATACATTTTATGGAAATTATAGACACAATTTATAATCACATTACAAGATCATGATGTATGGATATTCCTTATCATTTCTTAGATACTCACAACTTACCAAAACCTAATATATTGATATACAAATCATATATAATTTACCCCTAGAATGCCACATGTATCCTAAAACAAATTAGTTGTATGGCAATTGTTATGGTGCATATATGATGTGTATTACAGTTTATCTTATAATTTTGTTGAAGTAGCATACAACAATTTACATAGTGATATGAGAACCACTCTCTAGAGTATACATCGATTTTGTACACATGGCTTTTCAGTTGATTTTAAAGATATATCATTGGTGATGCTCACATGATTATATAATGAACCATTAAGTTGAACTATGAAATTATTCCTCACAACACACACATATTGATGAATTAATAATTTAACTCATATAATTTTTTTAATCTATTTTGAAAATATATAAATAAATTATATATAATTATTTCTAAGAAGAACAAGAGAGAGTTCCTTCCCATATCTTCGTAAAACATATAATAGCGACGTTTGGAGGCAATTGCGACATTTGGAGGCAGCTGTCTAGCGACGCTTTGGGGCATAGTGTCGCAATTGCGACACTTTTTCTAAGTGTCGGTATTGCGACACTTTTCTCTAAATGTCGGTATAGCGACGGTTTCCCAAGATCAATGGCCCAAAGTGAACCCGATAACTTAACTTTTCCCCGCACCTTTCCTTTTTATCGTGGCCGTTTGCTCGTTGAATCCAGATCCGACGGCGCTAATACATTTTCGCACTCATAAAGTATGTTATCACTCAGGTTTTCCTAGAAGTTGTGTAAGAGGAAAGTATACCCGAGGTAAACACAAACCAACCTTTTAGATGCAGAATCTAGCCAATCTGCATCCAGAGAGGGCTCTCTCTTTATAATTTATCTTTGTTCTTAGAAGGTTTTAGGCTAGTTATAGATTCAAAGTTTGTTTTGGGAAAATGGTGGAATCCACAAACTAAGGGCAAGGTTGAGAGCTTTCGGTATCCATTGGGCTATGGAGTCAAAGGATGGCTTTCTTGGATTTCTATTCTACACACAAGATGGCTTTGCAGGGCAAGATAGCCAGACAGAGAACAATCCTTAAAATTTAAAGTGGATGGGATGATTTTGAAGGGATGAAAGGCAGCTAAGAATCTTTCACCATGTTCAAAAGAAAGAAATGAAATGACTACCAACAAAGAGCAATGAAGAATTCTTTATTATAGTAATCAAGAATGTTTAAATTAGCAAAGCAAGAGCATTTAAGAATTCGTGCTTATAACCAATTTAGAGGAAAACATTAAAAATAATCACATCTGAAATCAGAGTACAATTAAGTAAATTCTGATTCAATCCTTTATGTAAATTATTCAGAAATGGACATAATGATATTATAAACAGATATAAAACTTAAGACATGGGATAGAAAGACTTATTGAACTGCAGTCCGACACATGAATCCTGCAAAAAGTCCTGAGCTTCAAATTGTCATCCAGTAAGCCACAAATAAATTTCTCCAAAATACTTTTTATTCCAAAATCTCAATGTTACGAGTAATAGAATCCACCCCAAATTCTTCATAGAGTGGAGTAAACATACAAATTCTAAACTAAAATATCTTGAAACAAATGTCAAAATTGGTTGATATACTCCAACTTGTTTACATAAATAGAACTTGATTAAAGGACACTCACATTCATGCATATGTGCAGCACCTATTTGTATGGATAGGTGACGATAAAGAGGAGAATTCGAATTTTATCCAACTCTTAGTGATGATGAGGCATCCAAGTCACTAACTGCTTCCTTTCTTTGTGCATTCTGCTCCAACAATTCTGCAAACTTGGGGTCCAATGATACCTTTTTATTTTTCAATCCATAATATATATGTAAAAAGTGAAAGAGGTTATTGTAGATAAATATGTTTTTGAGATAAACCTCTTTCACTTTCCTAAAATTTCTCTCCATATATGCTAAATAGGCTCTCCAAACATATGTTTAAAATAGAGTTTTACAGAGTCTGAAAAATAGCCTCTAAAGATGTGCATGTATCTCTCAGCCTAAAATTATTGTGGAAAAACTGAGAAAGGTTTTTGTATATGGCTCTCTTAGAAACAAAAACCTCCTTCCGTTTTGTAAAATGTATTTCTAATTGGCCACAATATTCTCTGCAAAATGATGACTTAACATGAATTTTCTGCAAAAAGTGCTTTCCAAAATTGTTTAATATTTTCAAAACCATAATGGATGTTAGAAACGTGAGAGAGGTTTTTGTAGATGGCCCTATTAAGAACATAAACCTCCTTCCTTTTTGTAAAATTCATCTTTAATTGATCACAATATTTTAAACAAAATGTTCCCTTTTTGTTATGTTTTTCATCTTTTTACTTTCTTACTCTTTTGAAGCATTTCACCTTTCACTTTAGACAAACCTCAATTTTGGTGAAAGTATTCTCATCTCTTTTTACCATTTCACCTTCTATATTTACTGCCACCTTTGAGCGCTCTGACAACTTCATTTTAATCACTCTGACTTTTACCTGATACACTTTAACCACTGATACTCTTTAACTGTTATGCTTTCTAACCTCTGTTTGAATAGATTTGATAACAATATTGGAGTAAACAAGTCTTATGACTAGTATTAAGACTGTTTATCCAAGGATCTGGTAGATTTTTCAAGCAATTCTTCCATGGACAGAGGTGCCAATTCTTGGTCAGGTTCAAAGTGTAGCATTTCATTGATGGTCTGGGGAGTAATGGGGAATAGAACACTTTGGTCAAGGGATATCACAGCTCTTTGAGTGGGATCATAGCTTGAATGGCAATAGTGGATAATTTCTCAGAAATTAATGACTGAGGGGACGAGGTACCTTGGGAGATTGGATTCCCACAGTCCAATGACATCTTGCCCCTTTGAATAATCGTCTCTGCAGCAACAAAAACTCAAAAGGGGGCTTTCATCAAAATGCAAGTCTTTAATCTGAAAATCTCTATCCACTAAGGGTAAATACTCTAATTCTCTATGAGGGGCATTTAGTGGGGTCACATTCAGGGCTGCTGGGGCTTCCATTTTGGTTCTTGTGGATTCAAAACGGAAATTCCTGGGTTTTCTTCACAGGCTGGGCGCGTTTTCGATTTTAATGATGAAATTGGCACAATTGCAGGTTGAGGGGAACAATTTACAGTCGTAAAACTCAGGGAATGATCTTAGGAATAAGATTTAAACACTGATTCAGCGAAAAACAAGG